>JAOWAR010048785.1:0-13115 GCA_028571005.1 Clathrina lutea
GTTCGATATTCGTTCGTTAAAATCTGAAGGCTGAGAAGAACGTTCGTTCGCTACTTTCATGTTTCGTTTCAGCCCTAAATTATTATTAGTTTGGCCTCGAACGTGCTGCGGAACCAGTCACGATGACTGTTTCGCTCGAGTCGTGTCAAAACAAGAACGATTGCTACGATGATATAACGCGGTTGGTGAGCAGACTGTGTGGGCTAAGCGGGCCATTTATGTGCTACGTTACATGTTCATACTTCCCACCTGTGCGCTTTCAGGTCGACACGGGCGCGTCATGCAATGTGATTCGAGTTTAGGACGTGAAGCCCATCGATCGACTCCATCTCAGGCCCACGAACAAGATTCTGCGCATGTATGATGGTTCGACGACGAAGCTGAAAGGACTGGGCACGCTGGACACGAAGAACCCAAGGACGCGCGTAACGCAACGACTGGAATTTGTAGTCATTGAGCAGGCCCCGGTTGCCCTGCTAGGTCTAATGACGTGTCAACAACTTGGGTTAATCTCAGTAAATCACGAGAACATCCGAGTCAGTTCATCGCTTTGGCACCATACAAACAGAGCAACCCCGAAGTACGTCAACACCGTATGACGCAGCACTGACGAAAGAAGCTCTCCTGGAAAGGTTTCACTCCGTGTTTGACGGTGGCCCCGGGTGTTGTGCATCCGGAGCTGGATCCAAGTGTAACTCCGGTCACCATGCCACTGCGACGAGTGCCAATCGCAAGACGAGATCGCCTCGACGAGGAGATTTCCAGGTGGGCAAAAATGGGAGTAATCAGCAAGGTCACAGAACCAACAGACTGGGTATCTGAGCTAGTTGTTGCAGGGAAAAAGGATGGTTCTCTTCGAGTCTGGATCGATCCTAAGTCGCTGAATAGCCGGAGCCCTCACTGAAAGATCAATCTATCCGTTACCGACAATGGAAGACATCTTGTCACGAGTAGCCAAGGCTAAGCGCTTTTCGGTGTGCGACGTGAAGAATGCTAAGGTTAACAAGCAGTCTGGTCTGCCGGTGTTAACGACATTTGCAGCACCAGCTGGATTATACCGGTGGGGAAGGCTCCCATTTGGTATCTCACCAGCGCCAAAGGTCTTTCAAGCAAAGCTGAATGAAGCAATACAAGGCCTTTCAGGAGTTGCAAGGATTGTGGACGATCTACTCGTTTGGGGAGAAGGAGACGCCATGGACGAAGCAGACAGAGATCATGATCGGAATTATTGATTGCCTTTTTTAAGCGAGCAGAGGAGCAGAACCTTTAACTAAAGGCAGAGAAGTTCCAGTTTCGCCTCAGGACAGTGTGTTTCGCTGGATACATTCTGTCTGATAGAGGCCACATGCCAGATCCACAGAAGGTAAAATCAATCTTGTCCATGCCAGCTCCCAACGATGTGTCAGGCGTACGGCAATTTTTTTTTTTAGGCATGGCAACATATCTTGGAAAGTATGCGGTGGAAGGGTTTGCACACATGTGTGAGCCTATAAGGCAACTGACAAAAGGTGATGTTGAGTGGAGTTGGAGTTTTGAGCATGAAGTAGCTTTTGCGAAGAAGGATGCTCTGACCAAGGCACTAGTTTCTTGTTTTCTTCGATGCAACAAAGAAAACCACGCTGCAGTGCGACACATCACAAGATGCAATTGGTGCAGCCAGAGAGATGCCCTGTGGCATATCAGCTGCTGAGTGCAATTATGCACAAAAAGAGGGAGAGCTCTTAGCGGTAGTGTATGGAATGGAGCACTTTGACTGTTTCACATATGGAGGGAAAGTTCTTGTGGAAAGTGATCACAAGCCTTTACAAGCCCTCATGAAGCCCTTAATGGATGCACCCAGAAGGTTCCAGCGAATGTTACTGCGGTTACAACGCCACACAATCTCCCTGACTTTCAAGCCTGGAAGAGATATGTTTGGAGCAGACACACTATTGTGCGCGCCAGTAATATCAGAGCCAAAGGACACAAAAACGGCTCTACTCTACAGCGGGTCATGCAATATATTACCAATGGATGACCTGAGAAGGCAGGGTTGTCACCAGAGGCAATGCCCTATCCCTATTACAGTTTTTGGGACGAGCTGATTTGCGACGCTGGAGTGATCTACAAGGGGGACAGAGTTGTTGTTCTGAAGAAGATGAGGAGAGTAGTGTTGGGACAGTTGCACAATGCGCACATGGGTATACAGGCAACGCTGCATCGGGCGCGGGGAAACTGTTTTCTGGCCCCACCTGAACTCTGATGAGAAGAATCTCGTGGACTGGTGTGAGACATGCAAAGCTTTTGAGCCCCAGCTGGCCAAGCAGCCACTTCAGAGCCACGAAATTATTGACCAAAGTTGGGCAAAGTTGGGCGCAGATCTATTTCATTACTCAGACGATGACTGCCTCATCATCGTTGACTGTAGTCCTTGACCAATTTTTGGGAGGTCGACAATCTAAGCCATGATACAAGCACATCATATGTACTCAACAAGCTAATGCAACAGTTTGCAAGATACGGAACACCCGTGGAGCTGATCACGGACAATGGTCCTCAGTTCACGTCCGTGAAATTTAAGACATTTGCCCGAAGATGGGGATTTCAGCATATGACAACCAGTCCTTATCATCCCAAGTCTAACGGAAAAGTGAAAAGTGCTGTCAATTAGACTGCAAAAGCCCTTAAGCGCAAAGGAGAAGACAGATGTTTGGCTTAGTGTGCTCGAATACCGGAACACCCCAACACAGTTGTTCGAGAGCAGTCCTGCTCAACGCTTATTGTGCCGTCGGACCAGAACACTGTTCCCAACTAAGCCCTCAACACTGCAACCTGAGGTACAGCAGGCAATTGCCATCACACTACGCCACTCTCAGGAAGTTCAAGCGGCAGCGAACAATCGCGGAAGCATGGACCTGCATGTGTGAACTGAAGGCGGGTGATATTGTCACGATAAAACCGCATGGACAATGGGAAGAGGTGAAGGTGAATCGGCTTTCAGGAAAAAGCGGGCGATCATACATTGTTCGAGCCAAAGCAAGCAATAAGCTCTATCGACGGAACTGCCACGACATTCGCCTCCAACGCTCCACTCTGGTGCGACATGACTTCACGACACCACCAGTCGTACTTGAACAGAATGGTCAAGACGAACCCGGGTGGAAGGAAGAGGTAACAACTAGAGAACAGCCAGCTACAGAACCGGTAATCACCCCACATGTTGATGAACCCGTAGCACCAGCACCACAGCCTCTGCCCCAGTATACAACAAAGGGTGGACAAGTGCCGAAACCGCAAATGTTTTGAGGACTATGACTGCACACGTCATGCATAACGCTTGTCAAGCTTGTCATCACATTTTTTTTACATTCTAAGAAGGGGAGATGTTGATAATGTGATTTAGCTTACCATAGTTCTGTGGTGCTGCACTATAGGCGTAAATATTGTCAAGAAATAGGTGTTAGTTGTGTCAGCTATCATGAATATAATCTAGTGTCCTTTTGTTAGTAAGGTTGTCTTCTTTCGAGTCGAGTTCAATAAAGATTCTTTACAGGCGATAAATCGATGTCCTATCGTCGGCATGCGAAGCGTTCGACCTTCGCAGCACTCTGATGTCGAAACTTTGGCGATTTTGAACGTTCTTTTTTGTAAAAAGATATTGTTTCCTATCAAAAACACTATTCGGAAGTACTAGTAAATACAGTGATTCAAGGGAAATTACAGTCCGGCGTTTTGGAAGCCCAAGTGGGCAAAACCTTTGATTCCCGTGCGCGTTTCCTAGCCTGAAGGCATTTTGCACAACGCGCACTCCGCACAACACGTTCTTCGCACCTGCGGTCAGTTGCAGCATAGGCTTTCACACTGTAGCCTTAGGCCAGCCGGTTCAAGGCAACTTCAAGCTCTCTGGCCAGTAGATGAATTTTGGAGGCTCCAAAATTCCTGGTGGCCCAGTAGTTGGGGGACTTGGCATGAGTTTGCTCACCACGGTTAGTTTCCGGCCCGCGAACTAACGAAACCACTTTTTCCTGAATGAGAAGCCCAGAAGCGGGAGAGGAGGGCAGAAAGAGAAAAATCACTGTTAAGAAAAACGTAAATAACGCAGGACAAAAAGCTGGCAGCTGTTGGCCTGAGGTCCCGACGCATCAATGACCCTTCGCACCACTGGTCTTCGCCTTGTTGTCATTCGCGCTATTGTCATTCGCACTAACGACGGGATACCGAGCAGAGCTGTAGTGCTTGGAACACTGAAAAGATTTCGAACACTGTCAAATGAAGCGATGCTCAAGTCCGAGTGAAAATTATTCGAACACGCATAGACCATAAGGCCCTGTGTCCAAACTAGTTTTCCAAGCTCACAGATTGATACGCCAAGACCAACAAATCGAAGGCCAGGAGCTCTAGCGATCGTCATCAATCGAATAATCAATCGACTATAATTTTTTATCCCGGTGTTGACTCTACCGGCCTCAACCGTGGTAGTCAGACTCTGAGGTCAACGGCTTTCTCTACGGACACAACGCTTGCTGCGTGAAGTCGAAATCGGGGGAGGGATGGCAATCGCTGCGTACCCACAAAATGTGGAAGAAGGAAAGTACTTGACTGGCGACCCAGCTGGCCGCTCACGCAGGCTTGCGAGAATGGGAAGAGTGGACCTTCGGTCGAAATCCTGGCAAATTCAAACAACTACATAAATGAATCGTTCTAGTGTACAGAGCAAATCCCGAATCTGCAATGATATCATGCAGGGTTTTTTTAAACATTTTGACGACTTTCCCTCTCAGTTCTATACTCCTCTCGAGATCAACGGTAAAGAGGTAGGCTCCGAGTCTGCAGCAAAAAAAATGTGAGCCGTTTTGGCCTAAGCTTTGTGGTAGAAGCTACCTGTGAAAATTATATTTGTACGGAGTCCCCTTCGATCCCCTGTATCTAGGAATTTTGGATTCTGGCTGCCAAAGACAACCGGTTAGAAATTGAAAAGCTGTCACCAGTTGGCTTTAGGTAAAAGGGTCTGAATTTGGCCGAGCATCCTCTCAAGGAACTTACCCGAAAGATTACAACTGATTATCGAAATTAAAGAACAAAAAACACTAAACTGCTGACTCGGCACAAATTCACCTCATGCAGTGCCGCCAGTCCTTCGTTGCGTAAGCCGTCCTAGCTGCAGTGAGGACGCAGCAGAGCTTGCGCTTAAACTCAGATCAAGCAGCCGTGAACGCTGACCTGAAGGTGGAACGGATCTTTGGTCTTGCCTGAGATGAGAAGTTCCAAATCCCTACCTAAGCTGAATCTGACTGGCATGTTGTAACATGCCAGTCAGATTCAGCAGGAAGTGACCAGAAGGGGAAACAAACCGAAAAACGTCTTCAGACGGAAGGCCACTCAGGCGAATTGTCGATGAAGATTCGGGCCTTGGCGCTAAATTCAGGAGCACTTCACCGATGGAGGTCTTAACGGGAGACTTCGTTTCGTTTCGTTATCGCTTCCTTTGCCCGGGTTCGTATCTGTGTCCTACGGCTGCAAGAGGACTTCACGGTGATACAACATACATAAAGGTGTTTTCTCTCCCTAACTGGCAGCAAAGTCAGGAAAAACACCTATTCCTGCGAACTGATCTATAGCTACCTTTTAGCGACCCTTTTTCTTCGCTCCTCAGCTGCTGGTCAGACAAACACCCCCCAGTCAGAGTCCTGATAACTGATCTGCTTAAACGACCTTGTCCTTTTTTTCCGTATCGGTAAAACACCTCAAAATTTCTTAACTGGAGTGTACCACGGCTGGGGAAACATTTCGGTACGTGAGGACTGAGATGATCCTGCGGCTGGCCGGCAAAACTGAAGAGCAGCAGCTCGCACGGCTTCCGTACGTCAATCATTCACCATGCACAAGCGCATTTTCACGTGTCGGTCCCTTTCCACTCAATTGCAACAAATTCGCTTTCATCCACGACAGGTGTCCACTCTGTTCCTAAAATGTGCCTTCAGCTGCAGGTCGACACTAGCCTACAAGCTCGAAAGCTACTCCAAAACCAGAGAAGAAGACCTTCCAAGAACAGCTCGATGCCATGTCTTTTGGATTGCCAGCCGGAGGACACACACGTACAGTCTGTCAAGCAGAATGTAGTTATAACACGCTCCTTCGCCCCGGCCCCTGTGTATAACTCTTTTCTCTGCCGTCTGTTTTTCCTCCATCTACGTTCACGAAGGCTCAAGTTTTCTGTGTTCCGTCAACAACCGCAAAACATAAATCAGTCGAAATCTTCAGGAATGTCCCTAATGCTGGGTACGAGCCTGGCAGTCAGATGCGCTTCTCTTTGAGGGACGGCACTGCGAATTGCCCCCTCAGTGTTGGAAAGGGGCTGCGACCTCTTCCCACTGGATAATGGCGCGTGGTCCGATCTGTCAGAGTGCATGGCTCAGTTTTTCCTGTCTTACCTGATCCCCGAACGACTGTGCAAACAGAAGAAAAGTAAGGCTAGCTCGGATTTTCGGTGACAGAAGACTTGATTATCAAGCATAGATCTTGCGGGAATTCTTTCGATGGGACTCGCTTCCGCGACTGGCCTTCGCCCGAGCTCGAGCGCGACATCTCTTTCCCTTGCCAACGGTTTTCAATTTCCTGCCATTTCCGTAACCCCAGACAGTACAAAACCTTCGGACGCCAACTTGTCTCACAGTGGCCGTCTGAACCGGTGAAGGGCCATCCTTACTCCGCAGTCCGACCCACTGAGTGTGCACCTCTTCTGCAACTGCAAGTTTGTGCGAGTCCGGCACGTGACTTCCGAAACTACGTCTGCCGGTGTGGGCACACCTATATATACGGGTTGGTTCAACCATCAACCGAGGAAAGAAGAGAGGACCTCTTTTCTCAAGCACGCTTCATTCCGGGCGAAGGCTATGAGTTTCCTGCCAGAGAACACAGGAGCGAGCCGATGTCATCTCCAAGTGCTACGTTCAGCTCCAGTAACTGCTCAAACATCGATGGCTCGTCTAATGCGACCCGCCCGGCCGCATCCGGCGGTGGACTCTGCTTGCCCTGTGGCCTCTTTGCACCGGGCAAAGCTGTCCGGACGGGAGGTCCACTCTGCTGCAAGCGCAATGCCCCAGCGCATTGTCGTGGTCGGATTTAACCTCCAGTTTGCTCTTTCCTTCGTGCTGTGTCGTGGTTTCCCGCCTGTTCAGTTCATTACGCTTTCTGCTGCGTTCCTGGATGCTCAAGTAACGGAGCCTTCCTTGAGGGGGCTTCCCGACGGAAAGATCGCTGCCGTAGAGTTGGATTCATGCAATTCGACGTGACGTCGGACCGCACTTCCGTCTCTTGGCTGGATCGACCATGCAAGGTTTGATCCCTGCAATTTCGTGAAGCAGATCACGCGCAACCAAGTTAGAGGACATTGTATCGTCGAAAGAAGAAGGTGGAGACGGAAGGGATTGGTGAGCCACGTGGTTACCGCCCCCTCCGAAGAAATAGCAGCCTCCACCCAGGCAATGCTCTCAACCAAGTTAGGGTTGCAACTTAATTGGAAGATTGCCCGGATGACCCTAAGCATATGTGCCAGACCCAAGCTTTGCAGCAGAATCTGCCTTGGTTGCAAAGATTGTGGCCCTGAGGAGCGGCTGCAGAAGTTAGAGCTGAGGAACAGAGAGCTGGAGGCGCACGCTTTTTCAGCAGAGAGAATTCTTGAGGATGTCAATTTTCTCCGGTTTTATACTGGAGTCCAGTCCAGGGAAATGTTCATGTTCTGCTACAACTTTTTGGAAGAATCAGCAAAATCAACATGGTAGGAGGGGAGGGGGGAGAACAACTGTTGATGGAGCCTGTCGCTTGGGAGCCAGGATTGGTCCTTCAAGCAAATTGAGCTTGGTTAACCAATTCTTTTTCACTTGTGCGCGACTTAGACGCGGATATTCTCTGGGCAATCTGGCTGATACTGCTTCAAGGTGTCAACAACAACCCTGAGAAGGATCTTCACAACTTCTGTGAACTTGATGTACATGTATGTCAAGTTTCAGGGGATTCAGGTGTTCCCGTCAAGAAGAAAAGTGGACAAGAACACGCCATCTTGTTTTCAGCACTTAAATCCGTCGACTCGACTCATCATTGACTGCACAGAGGTTTTCATCCAACGGCCATCTTTCTTGGCAACCCAGAGTGCGTCTTTCCCTGCATACAAGAATGCAAATACTGTGCATGGGGATTTCCCCAGATGAGCCTTCACGTTTCTATCAGACCTCTATGAAGGCTAGATATTAGATCATGACTTCATCTTGGCATGTGGTCTCCTTGACAAACTTGAGCGTGGCGATTCCGTCATGGCTGACAAAGGCTTTGAAATAGAAGATCTTCTTCTACTGCTGGATGTTCGTTTGAACATTTCTTCCACGAGGCTATTGACCTCCTCCACAACTGTTAAGCGCCGTCTTGCGGCCGGGGATCAAGATTGGGCCTTAGGATGTGAAGCAGCTTTGTTTTGCACTTTGAAAATTCTGCTCACGAGGAAGACCTCGCTGATCAGTCTGGGCTTGACTTCCCGGTAATGAGGGTGATTCCATGCTTTCAAGTTTTCTGTGCAGGTCTTTGCTGCTTCTTCCCTTAAGCAATTTCTCTCGAAATCCTCCAAAGCATAGAGAAGAGCAGGGACGTTGTTGCATGAACCTGCCAGACCAGTAGGGTAGACCCAGTAAGCTGGATGGATATGAAGGGAAGGTCCGTCTTAGTGGGCACAGTGCAGCACAAACGGACACTGTATGTGCGGTCCTTTCTCATTGAAGGCAGCACAGTGATGTCACATAGCACACATCCCTGTCACTGCTGCACGGTAGAACGGCTGAGAGACGAATCCTCTGCACATGGCCGTCTCTGAAGAAACGGTAGCCTTTACCCAGTCCTCTGAAGAGCCTAAACTTTTTGCGGGTGGCGGTGGCTTCAGAAGAGCATCAGCATTGCTGTCTTCCATCAACGACTCATTCTGCTCCTGGTAGCCGGCATCCACCATGGCGCACTCGCCTTCATCCACATCAGACTCGCAGCGTTCCATGAGGTGCTTGTAGAGGGTGCGGAAGGTGAAGCATGAAAGCTCGCTGAGGTTGCTCGTCCACCTCGGTGCATCTTCTGCCAGACACTTTGGAACTTTCGGCAAATTGGGATGAACTTGTTCCGTTCCACCCATGCGCGACAGCCTCTCGACTTTGGCCGATACGTTCACCCCATGGTCAGGATCGACAATTTCACCAACTCTGCTCTGGGCAATGTAGGTCGACACCCCATAGTTGCAAGCAGAAGGGGGGAAAAGGCCTTTCATTGTTTTCACGAGGCCTGCAAAATGGCAATCGCAAAGGAATACTTTAGTCAGACTTTTCGACAAGTTGTGCTTTGCTGCCACTGCATCGAGCATCATGGCAAGCCAGCCATCGCTTCACTTCAGGGACGCACAACTGATGGGGTTTACGAGGCGCTCTGTCAAAATAGATCCCAAAAGATGTGCCTGGCACATCCTCCTCCTTGAAGCGAATGTCCTTCACGAGGTTTGCGAGCACTTCCATTCCAGAGAGGGCGAAAAAATCTCCGGCAAGGCAACACACTACGACAATAAACAATTGCTTCAGTTCCGAAAGAACCAAGAGAGCATTGCGCAATCTCCAAAGTGTCACTGAACAAACAGAGACACGAGATAATGCGCGAGTGGCCTATTGACAGAAATCAGGCCAGATTTGACAGGCCAGAAAAGTACATTAATCAGCAGGCTGAGAAGGGAATGACTTAAAACACAGTAATGCTGCATTGCTTGCTGGGCCAATAATATTTTTTGTAATGATGAGTCGAACGTTTTATGCTTTTTTTTGTCCTTTGTGCTTCAATAGGTCCATTGCTCCAGTCTACTACTCTTTCACCCTTCCTTTATGGCGCACCAAGGTGTAGTTTTTCATGGTGTTCCAGTCAGCAATGTTTACTCTTATTGGTGGTTCTAGACCGGAATCAGGTGGAGATGAGTTCTCCCCCCACTAACAGCAACAACGTGGCAGATTTCTTGTTGATTTCGTTTTGGGTATTTTCTGTCAGGGACTACTGTTGTGGCCACGGGCACCAACAGGACAGGTCTGCCCAGGAAAGGCCCAATTTTGAGAACGCAGATTCTCCTTTGAAGTTGTTGTCTGAGTGTGGAGATTGACACAACTCAAGGAAGAACAGCATACGGCATGGTGTTTGAAATCATCCATGTTCACTGTCCTTCTAGTGGTTGAACTTCATGGAAAAAGAAAAGAGCTTGCAAGTTACATGTTTTGCACATTCTGCTTTTCGCTCTAGTCTGACCAGTGTTCATATATCCTTCTTTTAAGATCCTGTCTTGTGTTACTGGAGCTCAGATATCCTTCTATATCTGAGCTAGGAAAAACCCACCTCAGTGTTTAGCTGGTGCTCACTGGCAAATGAATTGATACCCTTCTAGGCAAAACCCGTCTTGTTTAGCTGGTGGGCAAATGTCCTTCTTTGAAGAGCCTGTCTTGTTTAGCTCGTGTTCAGATATCCTCCTTTGAAGAACCTGTCTTGTTTAGCTGGTGCTCTGATATCCTTCTAGGAAGAACCCATCTAGTTTAGCTGGTGTTAAAATACCCTTCTAGGAAGAGCCTGTCTAGTTTAGGTGGTGTTCAGATGTCCTTCTAGGAAGAGCCCGTCTAGTTTAGCTGGTGTTAAGATATCCTTCTACGAAGAGAGTCCGTCTAGTTTAGCTGGTGTTAAGGTATCCTTCTAGGAAGAACCTGTCTAGTTTAGCTGGTGTTAAGATATCCTTCTAGGAAGAACCGGTATAGTTTAGCTTCAGGCAGTCCAACCTCTTCAACAGCTTCTTTTCTTCCCTTTGCTAAATGTTAACGGCATTATTTTGAATACAAACAACCTCTGTTTCATACCGGATGAGTAGTTCGTTCCTTGACCCCAGATAACGGTCTGGGAGGACTAGATGGAGTAGATTGGTCCTAGCCTGGTCACAGATACCAGTGCGTGAGAATTTGAATGGTTGGCTGGATTGGTCATTGATCACCGATGCCAGTCTGTGAGAATTTGAATGGTTGGCTGGATTGGTCTTTGATCACTGATGCCAGTCTGTGAGAATTTGAATGGTTGGCTGGATTGGTCATTGATCACTGATGCCAGTCTGTGAGAATTTGAATGGTTGGCTGGATTGGTCTTTGATCACTGATGCCAGTCTGTGAGGATTTTATAATTGATATTTGCACACATTTCTGATCAGGTTGTGATCCTGACTGGAGCATGTTAACAATAACATTAAGATGACCAGTCTAGACTGCCTTTGCCAGAAGTACCACTGGTTCCGTGAGGGAAATTGAAGGACGGAAAGGAAGGAAAAGTGAAGCATAGAATTGCAATACGTTTCGACAACCCGATATGGTGACGCCCGTCCACTTGAAATCTCCATAATGCTTAAAATGCCTAAAACGGAATTTTATTGAAGTAAATGATACAAATAATCATATAGAATAAAGCCTGATTACTGTTGACATTGCAGGTTCACTGAATTTAGCCCGGTGAGAGAAGTGGTCGCGTGGGAGGTTAGCCGCTTTCTTGACGGGCGATATTTTAGGGTCTCCGTATACGTATTTGGCCAGGCGCCCAGTCCATATATTGCAAACAATTCTTTACTCTTTGCTTGAGCTCATACTCAGCTTTGGCTACCCATGCAGGTACAGAGCTGCTTCGAAAAACACCAAAAGTTGAGAGGGGACCTTAGGGAAGTTCGATGCTTTTATGTTGAATGAATAACCTTTCGTTCCTCGTGCGTATTGTATAAAGCCTGAAGTTTACACTGACCACAGGTGAGGAGACGAGCACGATTTACCAAACGTTTCGGCAATCTACGCCATCATCAGTGGAAGAACAAGGACAGCAGAAATAGGAAACTCGCAGCGCTTTATACAGAAATGTGATAAGTTGATGTGTGAAAGAACGTTGCACTTCCAGTCACGCACTCTTTTGTCCTCTCACGCTGTCTTTCACACGTCAACTTATCACTCTTCTGTATAAAGCACGGCGAGTTTTGTATTTTTACTGCCCTTGTTCTTCCACCGACGATGGTGTAGATCGCCGAAACGTTTGGTATACGTAAATCTAACTAGTCTCCTCACCTGTGGTCAGTGTAAACTTCACGCTTTATTCGGTGGTTTTCTTCTTTTGGAACAAACGGAATCTCCAGCTCATCCAGGAGTTCTGTTGTGCCATGTACATAACTTGCCAGGTCCGTTGATTGCAAGCCCTTCCTTGAGAATCTCAACTGTTGAATGGCCAAGTTAAATGATTGGTAAGATTACTTTGATAAAGACAAGGAAGTAAAGTTTGAAAACGTTTCACCATATGGTTTTCTGAGGTGCAACATTTTCAAACTTTTCTTCCTGCTCTCCATCAAACTGCTGATCATGAATGGCCATTACAGCTGAAAGCTGACCAGCAGTTTCTTTGCATGCTTCCTCCTTTAGTTGAATTTCACGTCTCCTTCTCGTTGTCCTGTGTATAGAACCCGTCATTCCCTGGAAGCTCAATGTGCGAACTATGATAGGACTCGTCATTGATGACAATGATGATGTCAGAAACTGATCAGCAAAAAATCTCAGGACTTCGGCCTTACAAGGCATGACTTCCGCCTCTTCTCGGGTTGCAGTGAGGAACCTTTCCTCTCTAGAAGTGCTCGACTCCTCTTTCCTTCAAGACGTTCTGCACACAATACTTTTCTAATCTTGAACTTCCGGCCCGTGATTGGGTTGACCCTCCGAGTCGAGCTCACTTGATCACTGACAGCGTACGTGCGCTTGCTTTTAAGTACTTTTCCGCTGGGCAGTTTCTCAGCCTTCTTTGCAGTTCTTCTCCTTCTCTCTAGTTTTTCACTTTGCTCAAAAAGCGAACATCGCCCAGCCAGGACAAACATTCAAAGAAGGTTAAGAACAGCAGTTCTTAGGACGCGAAGTGAGAAAAGAAGATGTTAAAATTGGAAGACGTTCCGTCACCAACGCCATCATCAGTTCATCTGGTGCTGAGTCAGGTGAACTGATGATTGCGTTGACGCCGAAACGTCTTCCAAATTTAACAACATCTTCTTTTCTCACTTCGCGTCCTAAGAACTGCTGTTCTTA
>JAOWAR010048896.1:0-20611 GCA_028571005.1 Clathrina lutea
TGGGTTGGACAAGGGGTAGAAACTGTCAAACCTTTGTTCCAGCTCTGTGGACCAAATGGTCAAGTTTTCTGACTTGGGCCACGGACTATCTCTCCTTTAACACCCGTATCATAATCACACATCTTAATCAGACATCTTAGTCACACTTGTTAGCCTACAAAATGGGAGCCCCTAAGCACTCGATTCCATTCTCCCAGCTTGTCCTCGATTAATCATTTCACAAACTGAAGTTGATTCCTTCACATTTAGCCTGGAATGTTTGCACCGTGCATTTCCCCCCCCCCCAAAAAAAAAATAAACCCCGGATTTGGCAGTGGAAAGTATATCTTCTTTCGTTTAGTCTCTTGACTGCCTCTACCCCTAGTTATAAGGCTACTGACTCAACTAAATAAACTGACTCTGAAGCTTGCAACCATAATGCGACAGTTTCCGCACGCTGTGGTAGCCTTTTTCAGGTATGTAAACCAGGAGGAATATTACCAATCACCAAAGCAGTTAGTGTATTTGGTATGGTTATTTTTTTGCCATCAAACATATTTCTTTTCTGCATTCCCGATTGGTACAGACCGGGTTTGAACCTGCCGAACGGAAACCCCGAAGTCAATTGCTTAGATCTATTCACCGACTTCTTGGCCGGTGGATTAGTCTGAGCAATTGACACCGGGATTTCCGTTTGCCTAGGCGCCATTTTGTCGCAGGTTCGAATCCAGTCTGTACCAATCGGAAACGCAGAAAATAAATATGTTTCATGGTTCAATTTCTTCCCAGAGAATGTCAGTTTCAGTTATAGTTGCGATTCAAAATCCTGGGTTTCTCTCTCTCTCTCTCTCTCTCTCTCCCAGCTCTCTGCCTTTCATCCTCCTCTTCTCAGTCTTCAGCGGTTTGTTCCAGCTCAGGCCATTGCGATCTGTAGGCTCCGGCATGCGAGCCACATTGTAGTGCTTCACTGAACCGAGGTTCGACGGTGTCGTATGGAAAGACCAAAGCTCGCCAGGAAATCAATTTCTTAGCCAGTGAAAGGGTCTGAGCATTTGACATCGGGATTTCCGTTCAGCTATAGGTGCCGTTTCGTCGCAGGTTCGAATGCGGTTTGTGCCAATCGGGAACGCAGAAGAGAAATATGTTTGATGCTTCAATTTCTTCCAGGAGAGTTTCAGTTTCAACAGTCATTTTTCTAGGCAGAGAAGTAAAAGCATAAATTGCAGGATACATATGATACCGTTGTCATTTCTTGTACAATAGACCCTTTGATTGAAGGAGGTTGAAGGACCTTTTGCATCTCACCTTCATTTTTGAATTTCTCTAAGCTTAAGAGCAAAAGTTCTTGAGACATGAAGTGAGAAAAGAGAAGAATTTTATTAGACGACGCTTTGGCGTCTACGCCATCGTCAGTTCCATGCTCTGGTCTAGAGTTGTTGTGTGCATGCTTCTATGTGGGAGTAGTAGGTGTGAGGATTTGTGCCACAGCAGAGGTGTGAGTGCAGCCGTATTGTGTGTATTCTAGGTGCGGATGAGTGTGGCTATTGCGTGCACGTAAAGGTTGTTGGTGTGGGGGAAAAAAAGGAATAAAATAGGGAAGGAGTAGACTTCAGGAGAGTTCAGTTCCTAGGGTGATTAAACGAGAAGGCCGATCTAGCTGCTCTTCTCGGCAATTGAATGGTGGACATCGCTTTTGGATAGCGAGAGCTTCTTCAATGTAGACATGGAGGGTGTCCTGGTGTTGCGAGAGAACACCGAATTTGACGGAGGGGGGCTGCTTAAGGGTGTTTCAGCTCGTAGTTCTCCCCAAGATGTTGACGAGTGGTCTCATGCTGCCTGCCCGGCACCAAGCATCTGCCACCGTTCCTTTGTTGTTTATAAGGCTGTGTGCACCATCTGTAACCAAACCTACATTGAAATGACCCAACGCAGACTTAACGACCGTGCCCACAAGCATGTGACCACAGCATGAGATCACTTACCAACACTCAAATTTAGCGTTCTCTCGCAACACCAGGAATCCATCCATCTCTACATTGTAGAGGCTCTCACTATCCAAAAGCGATGTCCACTGTTGAATCACCGGGAAGAGCAGCCAGGAATCGACTTTCTTGTTTAGCCACCCCATGAGCTGAATTCTCCTGGAGTCTACTCCTTCCCCACTCATCAGCACCTAGAATAACCTTTACATGCACACAATAGTCACACTCATCGACACCTAGAACACACACAATATGGCTGCACTCACACCTCAGCCGTGGCACAGATCCTAGCACCTACTACCCTCCCCCCGCCCACATAAAAGCATGCACACAACGACCCAAGACCAGAACATGGAACTGACAATGGCGTAGACGCCGACACGTCTTCTAATAACATCCTTCTCTTTTCTCACTTCGTGTCTCAAGAACTTTTGGTCTTGACCTTGCAAAATTGTTCAATGAGAGGGAGATCTAAAATGTCCTTCAACCTCCTTCAAACACAAAGAATCACAAGACATAAGAGAATCTCACAACAAAATAGACTCACAGCAAGAAAGGCTCACGACATGAAGTTTAAACAAGGCGAGGGAATAACGATAACGAATTAACGTGGTAAATGGAACAGAAAGAAACTTAATTTGACCAAAAAAAAGGAAAGGCCCTTTTATTTAATCATTCACACATGCACACACAGCAGCACCACAACGCATACAACGAGATGCGCCTTTAAGTCACAATTAGCTTCATAACCATACACATGCAGTTTTCGAAAAGACCAAGTATTGCTCCCTCTTACGCAGGAGAAGAGTATTACTCTGAAATACAGCAAGAACAAATGTTGGTTGGAACCATATTGGTGTAATCTTTTTTTATTTTATTTTGTTTTTTTTTCAATCCGAAAGGATTAACTTACAACAATAAAGTCTTTTTTGCCTGTTGCATTGGCAAAAGTGTAGTACGATTAAACATCTCCGATTGGCAAACGTGTCTCCCTCACGTCAAGGTCATTACACTCTTCTCCTGAAGTTGCTATGCATATACATGTATGCATTAAAACAAGTTTCAGTCTTGGATCAAATTACGTGCACATGTGGGTAGAGGAGTGTACATGCTGTTGCGTGTTATTATATATATATAGAGAGAGATTGTAAATCTTGTTTCAAGTTCTTTAAACATCTGCCTCTGTATTCTGTATTTACTTGACAGGCAAACAGTGCTCGCCGCGAAGTTGTTGCATTTTCAAACTTTGGTCGACGCAAATATTCAGAGTGCTATCTCGTAAAAGCTCCCTTAGTCTTGCCTGGAGGAGAATTTCGCGATGAACTGCTACATCTAGACTTGTCGGCTTTTCCCTGTGGAAAGTTCCCTTCTGAGTTGTTCAGCTGGACAGAGCTGCAGGGACTAGTCATAAACGGACGGTACATATCAGATATTCCATTGGGGATATGGAAGTTACCAGACCTGCAAATTCTGGGAATAGTTGGAGATGGTATAAAGACAGTTTCTTTTCAAAGTCGTCCCCTCATTTACCAAAATCTTCAGAAACGACATAAATCTTCTAGTGACCATCCATCATCCAACACCTCCAACCTATCGTTTCTAGGAATCTTTAGTCTGAGAGTTCCAATGGTGCAGCTTGAAGATCTTCTTTGTCGCTGTGCAAAGTTGCAAGAACTTTCTTTAACTAACACGGCACTCGGAATGTTGCCGAACACAGTTTGCAAGTTAGTTGGTTTGAGATGCCTTGCCTGCCAATGCAACTTCCTCAAGTCTCTACCAGGTGCGGTGGGCGAGTTAAAACAATTGACACATTTGTACAGCAGTTGGAACTCCCTGTCAGAGCTACCCAACTCAGTGGGTGAGTGTGAAGAGCTGAAACACTTAGACTGCAGCCACAACTTTTTGAAATATCTACCCGCTACTCTGAGCAAGTTGAAAAAACTGACGGGCATATACTGCAGTTGGAACTCCCTGTCTACTCTTCCCCACGGGGTGGGAAAGTTGAAACAACTGACACATCTGGACTGCAGTCACAATTTCCTGCATTCTCTCCCGAGCACAGTTGGAAAAATGGAACAGTTGTTAGTCTTGAACTGCAGTTGGAACTCACTGTCTAGTCTACCACCCACAGTGGGTAAGTTGAAACAATTGAAGCATCTGGACTGCAGTAGCAACGTCCTATCAGCGCTACCCAACACACTGGGTAAGTGTGAACAATTGCAACATCTGGACTGTAGTCACAACTCCCTGTCAGCTCTACCCATAGCAGTGACTGAGTGTAAACGATTGGAACATCTGGACTGCAGTCACAACAAACTGCGGACCCTAATCGAAATTGTGCGTGATCTGAAAAACCTGACACACTTGGACTGCAGTCACAACTCCCTGTCAGCTCTTTCTCTTGAACAGTTTCCGGCTCACCTCCGTGAAGTCAATGTTGCACACAACTACTTGACAGAGCTACCAGAACTTTCCTGTTGTGACAATCTGAGTTGCACTGAGGTGCATGGACTTCGGAACCTAAACGCTGCAGAGAACCATTTAGTTGCTCTGCCTTCTTGGGCAGGCAACCTATTGAATTTGAGGTGCAAAGGCAACCCCTTGACTAAAGTTCCTCAGGCTACGGTGAAGGCAGGAGACGAGGCAGTGCTACGCTACTACTGTATGCTGAAGAAGGGAGCCACAAGCGATAGCCGGCCTGTGATGAAACTCGGGCTGTTGGGGACAAGCGGCTCTGGGAAAACGTCCTTGGCTTGGTCACTGTTTCATGGGACATCTAATTTAGCAGAACCTGAAGATCGCACAAAGGGCATGGAATGCTTACCGCACCATGTTGATGACCAGCCGTTTGCAATCATTGACATTGGTGGCCACGACGATTACTACTATCTTCATGAAGCTGTCTTGCTTGGCCCCGCCATCATTTTCATTACGATCAGCCTAGCTGAATCGCTGCAGACCACTTTGAAGAGGACAGATGATTTCTACCTTGCTTCATTATCACGATCAAATGGTGATTTGAGACTCGTGCTTGTAGCAACTCATGCAGACTCGTGCGATGACAAGTTCATATCTCAGGCATGCGAGGAAATTCATGAGCACTTTAAGAACCTGACTGTCAGATACCGACAGCAAGTAGGTTTGATGCTGCACGCGCAACAACTGCCTACGTCACAGCGTTTTTTCTCTGCGTCAAGAATGTTGACCTACGAACGCCATGTCAAAAGCTCACTCCAAAACATCCCAGACGTTTCTTGCGAAACGATAGCGACAAGCGCGAAGACTTTGGAAGGATATGGCAAACTGGGCACGGTGCTAAAAGATTATACCCCTGCTCTGCACCGTCGCTTGACTCTGCCTGCGATCTGGCGTGCGTTAGAGAATCTCCTTGATTACCTGTCCACAAACAATGCTTCCTTGCTGATGGTTAGTGTGCATGACATCCTGTCCATATTCCCAAAAAGCGTGTTTGGAGATTCGTATGATGAGGCAGTGGAAGGTGTTCGCCTGGCCATGACGTACTTGGCAAGCATCGGCAAAATAATCTTCTTCGCTGACACTCCAGTTCTGCAAGACGCTGTCTTTCTCAGTCCACAGATGCTGATCAAGCTGTTCTCAGTCGTACATCAGCATGACCTCCAAGAAAACGTCTTGGAAGAGGCGAAAAAAGGGCAGTTCCAAGGAGCGCCAGTGTTGGGGAGTGAGCGGTATTTGCTCATCCAGCACGCCGCTATCTTCAAACAATCGGCAGTACTGTCAAAGGAGCTAATTTTCCGACTCTGGCAATCAGCTGAACACCCCGTACACCATGCTAGAGTGGATCTCCTCTGCCAGCTAATTGAAAGACTAGATTTAGGTCAAGAGACAAACCTGTCTTCTTTTGCCACCGGGGAGCCTGTAATTGGGGCCAGCTCAGGCGTGTCTGAAACCGGCATGTTTCTTCCTTGGTATGCTGAACTTCGTGGTTGTGCGATGCCTAGCAAGGCAGAGGACTTCTTGCGCCAGTTTTTGGTTTCTCTGACAGATCAGAAAGCTATCATCATTCTCCAGTACAACTTCAGTGTGTTCATGCCAAAGGGATTGTGGGAGCGATGCTTGGTGCGCCTTTTTCGTCAGCTGCGGCGGATGTGGGTCTGGCAGGACGGTGGTTTTGGTGATGGCAAAATACCCGAGAACAGTGGTGGAGATAATGACGCGCTGAAAAGCTGCTTTGGGGTGAGGCGTTTTATGTACGAATCGAAGACCTCCTGGTCTGTGACGTTTTATGCGTTTGGAGAGGACGAGAAGTCAGCATGGAGGCTCATGCTATGCTGTTCTCTGGAGATGGAGGCACTCCTCCACGACTGGCCAAACCTTCCAGTCCAGCGTTCTGTGGCTTGCCCACACTGTGTTGACAAAGAAATGACAGTTCAATATGACATGCTTCTAAAACCAGATTTCATCGCTGGGTGGTTCTGGACCGACAACTGGATGGAAGCAGAACATTTGTATCGACGTCCACGCCGACCCTTGTGCCCTGCCGATAGAGACTTCGATGTTGATGATACATATCGAATCTGGCCCACAGAAGGTGTGTATAGGAACTGATGAGTTGTGGCAATCCATGAGATGGTGGCTATTCACAATCAGCTGTTGTGCAAAAGTGAACGTCATGATTATTTCTTCAAGATTTGCTGAAATTGTTGATATACCAATATGGTGAAAGAGAACAACTTCCGCTTTGTAATGCTTCTTTTTTTGTTATTTTTGATGATACTATTTATGGATTTATTTTTATCTTTAAACTATCAGCCCAGCTTTCCATCGCTAAACAGCTGCGCGGCACAAGTGACGATGCCCGGCTAAACTCGAGGAAGATGGCCGAGGATGGCAGACTTGGAGGTAAGCTGGGTAATGTCCCAGGTTCAGACATCAAGCATGATTTTGCGTCGACTTACTGGATGTGACGTTCATAGAAGCCAAAGCTTTGTTGCTGCATTTCTCACAGCATGAATTAAACAATAAACTGAAGTGTGCTCTGCTTGTTCAAAGGTGGGATGCTCTTCTTTCGTGGAGTGAGTCATCTTCTCTTTAAGCTCAGGGCACATCTGTTGGTAGCGGAGATGCAAACTGGGTCACAAACTGAGAGAGGTAAGTATTTCAGCACAACCATGTTTTTTTTCTGTTTCAAGGTCGATGTTACACTGTTGCATTATGCTAGTTCATTTTAGGAGATCTCGCCTTTGAACCGTGTCCCGCAATCTCATAGCCAGAGTCAATGCAGGTGTGCTGTTTAGTCATCCGTGAAAAGTGAAGTGTGACAGATGTTTATTTTCTTTGTCCATATTAGAGACAGGCAAATGTTGCAAAAAGGGACAGAGAAATCACACTTGCACAGCACTTCATGTGTATGCGTGTAAAGTTATCTTTCATTTGTGAAAGTATATCCTCGCTGCTTTTTATGGCCTGTACTTATTCTCACTTCGCAAGCCAAAACGCCATGATTCTCACTATACATTCGACACGAGCAAGAAACTGCAAATTTAAACTCCTGGCCAGTTTTCTTTTGCCTTATGGTGGAAATGAAGACAGCGTTTGCTCACTACCAAGTTTATTGCAGGTTGTGTCTGTACACTTTGGGTAACTCTCAGCAAAAATTTACACTAGTGCTACAGCGCGAAGAGAATTCGTTTTGAGCCAATATTATTTGTAAAGCACAACATTTTCGTGGCATTTTTTACATGATTTGTAACTGTAGCTGCCAAGATTCTGTGATCATGGCGTGCTTTTCAAAGGCCAACATATGGCAGAGCTGCTGGCCCTGTCGATCAGCAGACTGAGAGTACGTCTTCCTTGTGCTAGATCTACACCTCAGACTCCTTTGTTTCGCATTGCTCCAATGCATTCAATGTTAGAAAAATGGACTTTATTTTTCCTGCCACAGCTGCTTTCGCAAGAATGTTTCTTTGTGGAAATCTTCCTCACCACTGCCAAGTTTTGGTTCCACCTTAGGTCAATGATGATGAGGTGTTCCAACGCTTAGATTTATACTTTTGCTTATGTTGAACTTTTTTTTTCTTCTTTTGTTAACAATACACCTTCAGAGCAAATATGCCTGGCTTTCTTTGTCTCAGAGTTGAGGTGGATGGGAAGATCCCCTCGACAAGAACTCAGCGGCAATGAGAATAATGCAACTGAAAGGCATTTCGGGCAAAAAGAGAAAATTCTCCACCAGGACCTTTCCAATGTTCTTCAGATTTTGAAAACCGAGAGGCAGAGTAGAAAGTCGGAGAAGTAGAAGGAAGAGAAGAGAAAGAATGTAAAGGCGACTCACGGGAACGCCTGTCCGAAAAACAGAAATACACGTTGGGTCAGACTCGAACCTGCGGTACCAATTCACCTAACAGGCGAGAGCCACTCATGCTATCCGAATACGCCACCGGACCGTCCCCGGGACGGTCCGGTGACGTATTCGGATAGCGGGACGGTCCGGTGGCGTATTCGGATAGCACGAGTGACTCTCGCCTGCTTGGTGAATTGGTACCGCAGGTTCGAGTCTGACCCAACCTGTAGTTCTTCAGATTGTTTTCTCGTGGATGAATGTGTTCTTGTTGTATTGCGCAGATGATTGGCTGTGCCTTCTGAAGAACGGAAGGATTGCTTGTAAAGATTTTGAAGGTGAGAAAAATTTTTTTTATTTGGGTCGACCGACATTTAAAAGCAACAAATTCACTGCGTCTGTCTTGTTTGTGGATCATGTATTCTTGGAAATATTTTGCAAGGAAAGCTGCAAAATTAAGCTTAAGAGAGAGGTATTCTTTCTTAGTAGCCATCGGCCCTGACAACAAAGTAATTTTTGTTCAATACCAGCACAAAAAGGTGGCAGGATTGTTTCTGCCTTCCTCGGTTCAAAACAAAATCAGTGAAGAGAGAAAGCAAGCCTGTTAACCGCAGCTGCTTGATGAAAGCATAAACACTTCGAGCTTTTTTTTTTTAGAGGTGTCCACGTTCACATCCCTGCGGCAGTTCAAATTCAGTGCTCAGGTATTTACACCTGCAGGTGACCATACATTCATGCTGAAGTGCTTCTCTCATTCGCTGAAGCTCCTTGGACCAGAGGAAGGCAGGAGCGGTCCTGCCCAATGGCCATCTTTGCTACAAGCTGTGCTGTTCTCGAACAGCTTAAGATCCTTAATATGTCCCTCTCAGAACTGGTTTCATGTTTTCGCTTCTTTTTGTTTCTATGGAAACAGGTGAGCCTGATAATAGACGGGGTTCGGTGGAGTTCTATTTTCATTTAGCAAAAGAGGAAATCATTCATCTCCTTGACACACTCCCGTACCTGAACGATGAACTTCTATCTCGTGAAGTTCCAGCTGAGCTTCACAGCATTGAGCTCTTGGAGACCAGTGACCCATCCTATGGCTATCAGCTGACTGACCGAGTTCTGGATGATGAGAAATGGCAGGCCTTTGGGTCTGAATTCTTGTCAAGTTTAAGAGAAGTTGGTGCGGAGCTACTCGCTAATCTTCTGATTCCTCTGGGTGAGTTGTGAGCATCTTTCTTCATATGCTGCCATTTTCTTTAACGAAACTGTTCGTGTGAAAACTGAAAATGCTGTTGTTTGGCGAACATCTTTTGAATATATTGTCTCTATTTTTCACTCTAGTGTCTGTGTTTTGAGCAGCTTGCTACATTATCTCTCCATAAAACCACGAAATAATGAATGTGCATGTGTGAGCGCAATTCCTAACACAAGTATACACCATCGTTTTGTCTAGTTGCTGTTGACAACGAACAGAGAACATCAAAATGAGAATGATCATTGCCATAGCAAAAAGAAGCATTACCCACTTCCAATTTTTTTCATTCACTTTTTGTGACTCCTTTTGAGTGAAGATACAGTTATGATGTAAGCGTGACGATAAAATATGCCCAGCGATCAATCTCAAAAACAAAACACTTATACTTACATGTAGATCTCCATGGTGCTGAGACCGGTACCATGAAGCACAGCATAGGGACAGCTGTCTACTGAAGGCTCAACACGTAGCACGCGGCCCTACAGAGTTTCAAGTTTGTGATGCTCCATATCTAGAAACAATCACGTGTTTCCCTCGGTCTGAAAAAAAAATTGGGCAAGAAATATCAGTCTTGATAATGTACGTATATACCTTGAGTGCTAAAACGATGAAATGCAGTCATGTACAACATTTAACGTAATTTAGTATGTGTGTGTTATGGGCAAATATGGATGAAGTCTAAAAATGATTCCTGTTCCTTTCTGCAGTTTTGTTAAACCGAGGCGCTGCTGAGCATGCCATGGAGGAGCCGTCACAGTCTGTAGATGAGCAGTCTCAAGGTAAACCATATAAACAAATGTGTGACGAGGGATGAGAAGGGAGATAGAGAGAAGAGCAACTGAAGATCCCAGCAGGGGATAAAGCATCAACATCAACTTATGAAACCTGGACGGAGTGTTATGAGAGGAAAATGCCCCGAAGTACAGTGTCCACTAACCCGCTAAGCTTAGCGTGACTGAGCTTCAGTTATCCTCTCTGAAGACTTAAAATTAAGTCTTGCCAAATTGTATTCTCATTAATACTGTCTCTTTGCAGTTTGTGTTTGAGAGAAAAGTATGTATTGTCACTAGACCAGTTCTTATCAGAAACAGCCGGTGGGAAGGGTCTTTGTCATAATTGTTTTTTTTTTGCTGTAAATTAAAAGATCAAAACACGATACTGAATTGTTTATCTGCACTATGTGGAGATGTTACTCCTCTAGAAATGAAGCAGAGTTCTGGCAATGTCATTATTTGTGCTTCACAGCAATGGAAGATCTTTCCCTGGCTGACATGGCTGATTGTCAAGGCAATGAAGGGAAATCGCCAAGCGAGGCGATGTCATTGTACGGATCCTGGCTGAGTGCAGGCTCTAGCCAAGCAATCCTACACACGATTGAGATTCCTGGCAGGATGCTATCTGGTGAGAGACAAGAGAAGATATTATGCACAGGTTGTGTCTGTATAGTGGTCCTGGCTGGCATTCACTCACCACCACCATACCACAATGTATGTAAGGGCAACAACACTTGTCAATATTTGGCTTGTGTTTGCAGATGATTAAATGACTTCCTTGAAAATGGAAAGTGCAGCACAAACTGCTGGAATGGGATGTTCCAAAGAGCCGCAAGCCATACCCAACTATCCCGTAGTTAGGTGTCTGTAGAGTGTGGTATATCATTCCTAGCGGAGAAAAAGTTTGAACTTATTTAGCGTAGGATGTGAAGACCCAATAGAAGCAGCATTTCTTGTGACCGTTAAATGGGATCCGGCAGTGTGTTTCGAACAACGTTTTTCAGTTTTTTTTTGTTCTTTCCTGTTCACGGCCACATTTTATGGTTAAATGCTAATGGTAGAGTAAACAATTGGTAGCCTAATGCGGGGAAATGATAAGAAAGATCCAACCAATTTCATACGGATGGACCATCATCACATGAGTCCCCAGGCTGTGTTGTTAGTGACAGTCGGGGACAGTTTGATTTTGCATGGTTGAACTGTAACACGAAGAAATGATGACCTGCCTTGTTTTGAGAGAAAGTCTATTTTCCTTCCTGCTTGTGCAGTTCACGATGCAATGACTGAGAAAATGGAGGTTGATTCTGGAGACGATGCTACTGCTCAAATGGACACGTCCAGTTTAATACGTCATCCCGTAGTTGCAGGGAGACATCCCCAAGCTCTCAGCTTTGGGCAGCACAAGAAGCCAAGGCTGGAGCAGCCATTTCAAACCTCAAGTAAGAATGGGCTTCTTGTTCAGTTTGATGAATCAAAAACATTTTGTTACCATCTCCTAGCTGTCATGCTGTGTCTGTCAAGATGCTGCCACACTGAACATGTTAATTACATGACAAAAATTTGAATAGCTCTTGTTTATATACATGCCAGGCTCACCGCTGATTTTGTGGAAGTTGACCCGTCTTTGTTTGGCTGTTTTGTGGCTAGAGGAATGCAAAACCATCGTACACCCGTGGTTGCTACCCAGGCCATAATCCCCGATTATAGAAAGGAGATTTTAGCAGGTTGCCATGGGATACACTACCACCTCCAGCTTTTTAGAAATGGCTGAAAGAAATAAAACTTAACGTGACTAAACTTGTTGGAAATTCACAGGTAGGGTGTTGAAGGGCTAAGTAGCTGAGTGTAGCTGCTGGTTCACATCTGACGTGGCCTATTTCTTAAGAAAGTCACATGTCGAACAATGTCCCCTGGAGGAGTTTCATATCGAAATGTTTGACTGCGGTTGATTAACTTAATCGTTGCATTATGTCAAGCAAAATCGATGCATAAACCAAAAAATAAAGTAAAATAAAAATAAAAACGATATCATTGTTTACTACTGATCGGACAATGTATAGTCTTGAAAAGCGAAAGGGATCGATTAAACTGTTATAACTTGTTCTAACTGGTAAAACATTAGATCTGTGCCTTCACTTGCTCCCTGCTTGCACCAATCCCCCTCTGCAGCATTCGCTTGGCTGCTGTTTGCCTGCTACTGGCCCACTGCAGCTTTCGCTCGCACGCAGTGGTCTTCGATTGGTTGCATCAGTCTGCGATTGAGCCATGCACACTTCCACTGATCCTCGGCGTATACACTTTTGTGAGGACATCGAAAAATAGCGCAGGAAAATCAGTGTCATAGCAACGTCCAAGTATTATAGCAAACGGCATCAAGCTGTATTTGGCATGACACTGTGAGAAGTGTGAGGCGATAGCCTTCTAGGTCAAATGAGTTAAAAACTCCACATACTAGTCACTCTCCAAAGGGAAAAACCCGCACAAATTGCGCAATACTTGCATATTATGTTGAGAAATACCATTTCAGTCCTATTTGCCCCGTTCATGGATGTGCATGGAACAAGGAGAGGGAATCTTAGCTGAAGTGTTTGATGAGCTTAACTGACTGACCTGAAGCTTAACCTGACAACCGACATTGAGAATAGCCATGAAGAATTTTTGCCTGTGACGGTGTGACAGACTTTTTCAGATTGTACATATGAACATTCATGTGATCATAGTTAGCGTTAGCCGTTTTAGTGCTACCTGTTGAATTGCTGGCTATTCTGAAAGGTTTTCATTTGTGTCTCCCTGTGAAGGTAGAGCACTGCAGCCAGTTTGATGCTAAGCTGGCTCTGCTTTCATTTATCTTAGTACACCGAAGCAGACGGAACACAACAATCAGAATGAAAGTGAAACAAGTTTATGAACTAAACAGTGCTCTAATTCTGAATAGGGCCGTTTTCAACTCAGGCTATGTCCCATATTGAGATAATGAACAGACATATTGGAGCAGTTGCAGATATACATATATATATATGTAAGTGTGTATGTGAGCTCCATTGTAAAATCAGCCCGGAGGAGAAAAAAAACACACACACAGTGTCCACTTGAAGTAGGCACACGTTTGCATGTATACATGTGCGAGAACAAAGGAGATGGATTCCAAGAGAGGGAGGGATATAGTTAAATAGAATTTTATGATATGGTGACAGTTTTTGTCTCAATTAATTCTAGTTTTTTCCGCTTTCTGATCTATAAAATGAGAAGGTTACTTTCATTGTTTGCAGTTCTTTATGTTTCCCGTGCTGCTTTTCAACATGTCCTTCTGATTATGAACACCAAAGTACTATAGTGGTTATCGTTAAATTAATATGTGCAAAGCTCTTTGACTAATGTTTTATTGAGAACTCTTGGCACATTGGAGGTGATGTTGCACTTGTGGGTGGGTCGGTGGCGGTGGTTTGAACCCTCAAGTGTCAAGTTTTCCCGAGGGCAGCCTTATAAGCAGCCCTTGGTCTTTCATCCCTGCACAGGTGAGGCACAGTAAGGCCGAAACAGTCAGAACTGTCTGCGGTCATAAGATCATCATCGATCAAACTGATTTGATGTTCTTTATGATCACCATGAGGTGTAATGGAATCATTTATCCTATAAAAGGAAGGTCAGTTTATCAAAAAAACCGATAATGAAGATTTGGCATTCTTTTCCTCACGGGGGCGGAGCTTTAAATCCTCTGTTGCATTTCTCCAGGCAAAAGCTCTGCAGAGCATGTTCATACGCCACTCCTGAGAAGAGTGACCGCAGTTGAGAATCAGTCAGGTAGGCCCTGCAGATATACAATCAGAGAGTGTTCAGAGTTAGCAAGAAGAAAGGCCCCTAAGGCTCCTTGCTTAGTCCGGTATCAAGAGCAAAATGATCCTCTTACTTGGCATTGAGCACAAATTTCTTGTCTGCTGTAGGTGGTAAAACTCATCTTGATCGCCCCATTTTCATTATGGACGAGCCCCTGTCTGGTGAGACACGCCTTCTTTGGCTCTTGAGCTCTCATCTTGCAAGTGAAGACCTTTGCCAAGGCCTGGCTGCCTGCCTCTTGACCAAGTACCCTTATGGAGGACCTGCATTTATCAGTAACTTAACAGGAATGGGAAGCACGCCCAATTGGCGCATGATGTCCTATCGTGTTCTTGTGAAGTGGGTGGAGATGGATCCCTTTGAGGCGACAAGTCAAAAACTTTACTACACACTACACGATGAAGTGAATGCCTCAAGAGCAGCGGCGTTTCTACTTGACTATTTTGGTCACCATGGTAACCAAGAGATGTGTATTACAGGTGAAGAATAAGAATTAGGTGTTTTCTGTGAAAACAGTGCACGGACTTAGACCATCATTATCTCCCTGATCTGTCATCCAGTAAGCTTTGTGTTTTATTGCAACTGGTCTGTCCATTCCTCCACGAAAACAATTTATCTAATATCATCATTTTGGGTTTCATTCTCAAAAAGCAGTTATGGGACACATGTTTACTGGGACGTGCTGAATATAATACTCACCAGGAAATCCAGCTCACAGATAGAGGCACTTAAACTCTACTCAACTCTCTGTTCTTGTGCGAAGGTAAAGACTGTTGACAAGGAGCGACAAAGAAGCAGGTATGCTCAATCGGGACTGCTTTCCGTAAAGGCTTGTTTAGCAGGTTGAATCACAATTGAGATAAACATGTTACTGCGTGCAAGGAATCCTGATGTCGCACACGCTCTCCACTTTCGATTTTGGACATGAGATACCTTAGTCTCTAAAAGGCACGTTTGCAAAACATCTTGCACATAAGAATTGATCAGGCAGGTGGTGCTGTCTGGGAAATATTTCAGTTGTGAGGAGAGCTTGTTCGACCAGCATTGGTCACAACCATGATATTAGACGTGGAGGGGAAGATTTTGGAAAGCACGAAGAGAAAAGCATGGAAGGAAGGGGTTTGTCAGAGATGGGGGGAGGTGCAAACAGTTTTTTTCCCTCTCAATGGAATATGCAGGTTGATTGCTGCAATTGTTCCGTGGAGTTCGCTTGTCACGGGAATGGTGTGCAGTAATGATAACAATTGGGATTTCAGAGTTTTTGTTTCTTTTTTTCAGCAAGGCACCTTGTCTCAAATTCTCCGCTACGCCCTCTTCCCCCCTGTTCTGTTGCAGGTGGTACACTGAACCTGCGACTGATGTTCCTGTTCTTGCCTGGAGCAATTGTGCCATATCAAATACGGAAGACATGCGGCGGAGCAAATAGCTGATAAGCATTGTGATGAGGTGATGACGTGCTCCTGCCTTCCGGGTCAGTTTTTGTTTTCCCCACAGAATGGCAACTCCTCATTGTTTGGGTGTTTCCATGGCAACAGAAGGGACAGTGGAGCATCTGCTGGTGACAGTTTTCTAGGTTGAATGTTACACCCTTTTCTCTCACTCTCTTGCTTTCTACCCCTCCCTCTCCCTCTCTCTTTTTCTCTCTTTCTTACTCTTTCACCTTTGCTCTCTCTCTCTCTCTCTCTGTCTCTCTTTATCATAGTCAAACTCAACCACACACCATTTGCCTCTCGAGCTCACGAGAGACCCTGCTCTGGCTCGTTTTATTTCCTCTCTTTTATCTTTCAAACCCAACCATGCCCCCCATTTTTTTGAAACTTCTAAAACCTATAATCTTTCTCCCCCTCTATCCACCGGGAGAACGTTTCAGTGTCCTGAAAACTCCTCTTCTTCTTCGCTTTCATTAAGTTGAAGAACACTGAGATGTTGTTATCTTGTGAAGTGTCAACATCTCTCTTTCTGTAGAATTGTTTTCTGTCAAATTGAATATCTTGTGTAAGGTATTGTCATCTGGAAAGCCTTAGAGTTCCGAGCGCGCAGCAGCATCCTCGGGCACATCAGTTCAACCGGCGCCGGTGAGATCTTGTCAGTCTACTATTGCCCATCATTTGGCAAAGAACGAGCCCTACCAGGAAGTCTATGATGACCATTGCTTCACGGTACTGCTTAATGGCAGGACATAACAACACCTTGAAGCTCTGGAGGCCATCTGCACACAAATACGCTCACCGAAATAGTGCGTCCAGAAACAACGTGCCGCACCCCTCCAGCTGTTCCTGAGTCCTTTTGAACATGTATCCTAACTGTTGTCACATGTTTATATACTATTAGTGTCATTTGCTGTTTAACATTTTCAGTATTTCACGTCGTTTTGCACCGCTGTCACCTAATTTCTCACCTTGTATCAAACTTTGACCTTCAAAAATGTGTAACTTTGTTCATTCTTACCGTATATTGTCATGTATGTTCTCCAATGACAGAAAACTTGTTCAGAACTTCCTGAGAAATGGGTGTTTTGCTTTGTTTCTACCTTTCAGTATTATCGTTTTTGTCTTCAAACCATTTGTTTCAAAATAAATAAATAAATAAATAATAAGGATGATAATAATGATAATAGTAAAAATAATAATAGCTATGCGAGGCCACTCCTGTGAGTTGGCTCGGGTGGGATGTACCTCTGATATGCAACACTTTTCTACCAATCCCGCCAGACCACAATCCCTGTTGTTGTGCCAACGTCGGCAGCCGACACAGTCCCTCCGATCCTAAACAAGTGGCTGGTTGTCGCCAGTCCAGCAAATCAGTGTAGCCACAAGTTGATGTCATTCGCTGTCAAATGACCGTCGTGGAAGGAGAAGAGCAGCGCTCTCGGCCAACCACGCCTGATGGCCAAGAACTCATGCATGGCCTGCACTGAGAGGGTCACGTCGCCCGATTGCCAATGGGCACTGGCGTGCCTAGCCCAAGCTGGTCTGTCTTTCACTTCAGTATGAAGACCACGACTATGTCCAGCTAGCTGTGGTGTGGTAGCAGGTCAACATTTTTTTGGGCAAGGTCACAGTTGCCAAGGGGGTGGGATACTCGCCAACCCATAACCATTCGTAGAAGGCGAGGGCCATAGCGGCCCAGACCACCCGGCAGTCGTGCTGACCGAGGCACGTTGCATTCATCAGTTGTTCTTGTAGGCCTTTCTCTTTGCTGATATCAGTTCATGTGTCGCAATCCCTGGAGTGCTGCTGCTAGCCAAGCCCCTGCAAACACTGACAGACTCTCATTGTGACGAAGATTGAGATGCCTCACAACAGCCAAAAATACATTCATAGACAGTGAGTCTGTGCCGTGAATTGCTCTCGTCCGAGATGCGCTACAAAGAGTACCAGCTGCTCCTCCGCTGCCAACGTACGTGTGGGCCAAAGGTTGGCTACTGTGCTTCGCTCGAAGTACCACTCTGCCCTAGTTTGGTAGGTCTGTTGTGGGCAAGCCAACATGCTGTTATCAATTAGGTGCGCTGTGTTTTGCCGCGGAGCTGCGTCACCAGAGTGTTGTCTGTTCCATGGAGATCACCTGCAGCTCGGCGCCCAGCACCAGCTGGTGGAGGCAACACACCTGCCCACGACACAAAGCATCAGCAATTTGATTGGACCCACTGTGAATATGCTTCAAGAACATCACAAAGTTCGCTTTTGCTGCCATGTAGAAGATTTCCCTGACTAAATGCATCACCAGTTCACTCTGGCTGGTACCCGACGACATGACAGCCACGACCGTTGGGTTGTCACAGTGGAACAGGATCTGCTTCCTGCTTGATTGACTGCCCTACACCTGGCACGCAAGTGCCACCGCCTAAAGCTCCATCCACTGCGATTGAGTATGCTGCTGGCTTTGATATCCTCAGCTGGGCCCACAAGCTTCCGTTCCAAGGTAGTAAGTTCCACATCCAAAACTACTGGAAGCATCAGTGAAGAGGTCCATGTCAGGAGACCAGGCTCATTCGACCGCGTAAATTGATTTGTGGCCGTTCCACTCATGCAAATAGTGCTGCCACCAAATGATGTCCGTTCGGGCCCTGCTGTCTAGATGAATCAAGGTAATCAGGGTTGACCTTGTTGCACCTAGCTTGATAAGACGCTGAGCAAATGTCCAACCTGGGGGAATGACTTTTGCCACCAAGTACAGGGAAGCAATGAAGGACAGAAATTCACGTTTCATGTAGGACTTTTGGATGGCTCACTCATCTAGGGCAGTACGCAAAGTCGCCATCTTGCCGTTGGGTGGCCGCATCTGCCAAACAAGTGAGTTGAATGTCATGGGAAGCAGTTTTGGGCACGCTGCTGGGCCATCTACCTCATATCCTCCCTCAGCTACCAGCGCTTCCAGGGTGTCAAACACAGCCAAGAATGTAACCTTATGAAAGGCTGCAATGGATTATGTAATATTTGTCTTCGGCGGGCCTCAAGCAAAGAAATTGTCAAAGTATTGCAGCAAATCCTCGATGCTCAGTCCGGTGAGGACCAGAGGCTGAAGGGGATGCATTTATCCATGAAGAAGTAACCTTCCCAAGAGCTGCTCATTTTTAAGGTCAACCTTGGACATAAGGGTTCTGTAGCCGTGCTTGTCAACTAGGCGACCTGCATAATTTTTGATTGGCTATGCTTAATTAGCCATCCATCTATAGCCCAATCACCCGTCGGTATCATGTATTTTCGCGTGGTTTGTGTAGTCCAAGTACATCATCAGTTAATTAGGCCCGCTATTGCGTTCTTGTCACTATTGTTAGCAGATCACATGTTTTCCATCACCTGCTTCTTCATGGTCTCTGTACAAACAGAAAAACTATGACTGTACTCTGGAATTTCTGGGGCACTCCCTATGTATGTGTAGTTTGTCGGTTTCTTGCGCATACTTTTGGTGCTCTGACAAACGTTAACCCATCGGTTATAAGACTTTCTACAGCACGCAACCCTCCACCAGTCGCAATTTTTTCATGAGAAACTAGTTATCGAATTCTGTGCGAAAGAAACAACTTCAAATTCCTTTTCATTGTAGAGCTATCGGTGGCTGAAAAATTTGGGATTCAATCGGCTAAAGTTTGGTATTCAATGGGCGAAGTAAAGTATGTGTGGTTTCAAGAGACTGGTGGTTACCTTGCGGTCTGTCAGTAAATGGCTTGGTAATCATTGGAATGCATTTCCATTCACCGCCACGGTTAGCACATTGCCACACCTTGTATGCGCTCAGCGGGAACTGGCGTTAAGGTTAGAAGAAAAAAAATGACATGCGCTTGGAGCATTTTTCCTTCTTTCAAGGAGAGAAAACTATGGATCACTCGGCACTTCCGGTATGCTCACCACAATTGCAATGGTCATTGTTGTACTGTTGGTTTGACACCAATTTCGTTTTTCTGGCTTGAAAGGCCAAGAAGGTTCACTCGTACCTCCAGAAATGAATTCTGGCGTCCACGTGAAGGTGAAAGCCTAGCCATCTCGGAAGGTGACTTGAAAAGAAAAGGAGAGCGTGTTTCGAAGTGCCCGATCGATTGAGAGAGAGAGAGAGAGGGAGAGAAAGAGAGAACAAGGCCTCCAGGTAATTGCGAACTCTCTAAACGCTTGTGCTGCCCATTTTCATTTGGCTTGCTCCGTGTGAGCATGCAAGCAGGCTGCGGCTTCTTGGCTAGGTATCATTGCCTCAGTCTATGACTTTGACACCATGAACCGGAAAAGCATCAACACCACCACTGCGTAACATGTGGTCTGCGAACTATTGATGCTAATTTACCACAAAATCAAGCCTTCTTCGCAGTTTGACAACAGAAAGGCCAGTCAAGGAATCGCTGCGGGATTAGAAGTTTAATACAACTGTTACTATCTTCTGGGGTCACACTACATTAGGAATATGTGTTTGAAATGGGACAATCAAGTGACGAGTGTGGATGCTTTGGGTGGGTTAGCTTTGGAGAATAAACATGGTGGAGCCTGACGTGAGCCTCGAAGATGGCTGTTGCAGCTCAGGTGGATCACACATTGGCACTGCACGCTTCATCGATGTTGATCCGCTCAGACACAAGAAACTTGACCAGAGTAGAGCAAAGGGCAACCTGTAACCGGGCCATCTGCGTGTAGCTAGTGCCCTTCTTCACTGCAAGCTCGGCTTGTCAGCGAGGCGCTTCAGGAAGGTGGTTGCTGTTAGCTTTCGCCACCAGCTGTTGAGAACACGAGGGGTGTAAATAAAACAATATTCCGCAGTCAGCTTATTGGATCCTTTTGGCCAATAGAACCAATGCTTCTCTAGCTCATGTGAGTGGCAGAATTGTTGGAGAGGCTGATGTCTGTATGAACACACATGGGAATGGATCACCTTATCAGGCTCATGATTGGTGTGGCGGAGCCACTTTACCGTCTTGAGTTTGTTATGAGCTCCACATTGTGACAGAAGCAATTACGCAAACATTTTTTGTCAGACACTCCGTTTTGGACCAAGTAGT
>JAOWAR010048897.1:0-13112 GCA_028571005.1 Clathrina lutea
CCAGTGATCTTCTTTTCTGCAATACTATAAATGAGTTGAGTTCCCCTTTCAGCATAAGTGATCAGATCTCGAAGTTCATGCGGTTCACGAATAAGCAAATGCGCCTATAGGCAGCATCAGCAATAGCTCAAAACCAAGTTTTAGGTCATTGCTTCGTTCGTTTCTTTCAAACATGACAACTCAAAGGCAAGAGTTTGGCTGAGAAGAAGGCTGTGTTAGAGGCTTAATGTATTTCAGGGATTCTGATTTGAGGAAAAACTGACGGGGCAGAGCACCAAAGGCGTGAGGCCTGTGACATGATTGACACATCTCCCCAGTCCCCAAAAGGATCAGAGACTAAAATTGTTGGACGTTCATTTTTTTTTTTACTTCTCAGTTCTAATCACGTAGTGGTACTGAACACCGATTGCGAAAAAAGGATGAGGGGTTGTGAAATTTAGGGGACTGCGGTGGCTCCATGCGCACGCCACTTGTCAGTTGTGTTCGTGTCCTGGTAACTATATGCAAGCAATGAGTGTTAACTTAAAGTAAATGGGATGTGTTAGTGTGCAGTGGGTGGAAAACGCACATAAAATTGTCCACCAGTTGGTCCAATATAAAAAGACAAATACATAATCAGTAGACAGCTTGGGCTTTTGTTCACACACATCTTACACGCAGAAGACTGGAATGTCGCAAGATCAAAAACGAACACCACACAGGCGGAAATCACTATGACCTTTCCAACATCATACCTACTCTAAAGTGTAAAGCCCTTTACACCTTTGGTACAGTTCCACTAAGGGTGGATAATTTTTTGGTCCCAGGAAGAAGTAGATAGCTTGGAAAAATTCGAAAAAAGCCTTAGTGTTGAAGTTCGATAAAAAGAAAAATGGTACTATTGGTGAAGTGCTAAAATCTTTGGTGCTGTCAGGAACCTAACCATGCAATGTGATACCCAAGGAAGGTACTGCGCTCAATACATACAACCGATTGTTCACTTACTGTTAGGAAGTTCTTGACAAGTTTGATTGCAGATGAGGTGTGGGCAACTCTGAACTCGGAAACCAGAAGAGATCTCAGCTTGTTCTGAACAGCAAACTTTGACGGATCCGCAGTCGGGTCCTGCGACTGCTTTGCCACTGCCTTTGCAAGAGTTGTGTACGTCGATTTGGGCCAGATGTCAATGTCTCCAAGGAACTGAAGCAAGGGTGATGCAGCGAGCGATTTGATGTCCTTATCGCTGGCATGGCCCTCCAGATGCGACAGATGACGAAGACTGAAGCGCCGGAGGATCCATGAAAAATCCTCAGCAGGTATTTCCTGCTTCCTGATCACTTCTTCAAGGAGGTCTTTCAGACTCGGTGGAAGATCAACACAAAACGGCTGGAGGAGTGTTTCCACGGCAATGCCAACTGCGAGCGCACTGCTCTCTGCTGCCTCATACAGTGCCACAAGGTGCTTCAATTGAATAAGGTCATGCAGTTCTGGTACTAAGGCATCTTCCTTCTTCAGCCACTCACTCTGGTAGCTCACCAGTGTCCTGTCAGGGTCTCCACCTGTTCGCTGCATGAAGGACAGAACTACTTCCAACTGTCGCAGAATTTTGTCGCGCAGTCGGGGATCTTTGGACATGCTGATCTGAAGAGTCTTTTCCCATGTTGAAGGCAAGGGGCATTGCTTAATGGACTCCGACACATTGGCAATGATTGTTTCATGCATGTCGAAGAACTCACCAGCAAAAACAAACTGAGGAAGTACCGTCTTAAAAAGAGAAAGGAAGGCTTTAGAAACAACAAGCTCATTCACGACCTCGAGCTCAATTTTGTCAAGATCGTACTGGAGAATGTTACCACAGCCATACTCAGGTGTAGCTTGATAACATGTCAACAGTGATTTGAACAGACTTTCCGAGTCGAGAGAAATCAAGTCAACATCCTTTGCTTCGAAAAGAGGTACATTTCTGATGACAGCCTTCCCATTTTGTGCCAGCAAGAACTTCAGTGGAGAAGTGGCACCATGATCAAGTGCAATCTTCACCATCTGACCGAGGAAGCTGTTCTGTATGTCTTGCAAGAACTCCAAGGCTGAGCAGAGGAAGACACCCTTCCCAGAGGGTCTAACCAGGCAATATTCAAGCGGGCTGTTCATGGTGATTGGTGGAGCACTCAGTGGTTGACCTTGGAACGTTTTTAGTCTCTGTCGAATCTCACTCCATGCCTTCATAAATTGCGTGAAAGCTTCCCTTGCTTTGCTTTTACAAGGAGAGTCTTCATTGTGATACCCTGCTGTTTGCTGCTGCTGCTGCTGCTGCTGCTGCTGCAAGAAGTCCTCGATGCTCATTCGTTCAACATCTGACTGTGTGACCTGCCTTCTCAGCCTTGACTCTACCAGTTTAACCCAGGTGAGTATAGGTCTGAGGTTGTTCATCAGCTGCAAATCTTCCAGTCTGTCAAAGAAAGCGGCAAGTGCATGGAATTGCATCAGCGGACTGCGTCTTTGTGCGGTAAAGAACATGGTCAAATCATCCTTCGAAGCTCTCCGTGAGTAACGGAACAAGTGACAGACCTGCTGACTGGCCTTTTCAGCTGGACCAGAGAATGTCTTGGTTTCGTGAACAGCAGACATAACATCTGCACATTTCTGATCAGCCGGGCTCTCTGCTTCCTTCCTAATTAGCTTGTCCATGTCGCGACGGACGTCCTGAGCTGCTCTCAAAGGTTGTGCAACAACACCTTTAACAGCTTCACAGAACATCCTCTCACACTCGGCTCGATCTTCTGCTGTTTTGCACGCATTGCATGACATGTTTCCTGCCACAAGAGTCTGAGCACTACAGCGCAGTACTTCATGAAGAAAGAAGCAAACATCATCATCTGCCCTGCCATTGATCAGTTGACCAATTTGTTCCCAGGTTGTCTCCAATTGACTGCGTAAGAAAGCATGGACATCTGTGTCCTGGCAAGCAGGTTGGAGTAGGAGCGACAGGTCAGCCTCTCTGTTAGGATCCACGGCAACTCCGCACAGAAAGGTGGCATGCAATAGAAAGCCAAGAACGTGAAACTCCAGTGGAAGCATGTTGCGGCACATGATGCCAGCAGATGATTGTGCAGGTGGCCGACTATAGCCAGGAGAAGAATCCGCTTGACACACCAAAGCAGTTGAGGTTTCCCACTGAATGTCAACAGGCTTTGTCCCCTGGTAAACTTGCTTCTTCTCTGGACCTTTGGTTTCTGGTGGCTTGTGAGGACAGCGCGGGTTGCAGCAACGCACTGGCTGATTACCATCAAATGGCTCCCCAGTAGAAAAGGCTGTCCCGCACTGGCAGACATTGACCCGCACCTTACCAACAACCTTAGACGTTACATTATCACAGTTCCCCACCAGGAAGAAGTCATTTGACAGTTTTGAAGCAAAGTACCTCAGCCAAGGCGACAATCCATTCACGTCAGCTTTCTTAGCATGAGGTGTCAAGATGGCTGTCAGGTGCATAAGAACAGACATGAGCTGCACACTTTTGGCATCTCCCGATCCTTGTTGGAACAATGCTATGTCTGACTCAGCTGTGCCACACAGGGATCTCACAGCTGCACGAGTCACCTCAGGAAGGGAGTTTGAGTTGTCCAAGATCTTTGGGGCTGCCAGTCGTTCATTGTTGCTTATCGCGGTGATGCTCCTCTTCAAGGAATAGACTTGGCCAAGAAGGGCGAGGAGAGCAGTGCAATCCTTTGGACTGGTTTTTGCACGGTTCAGGCATTCTACCATCTCATTCACATACATGGCGTCATTGCTGCTATCCACCATTTTTTCAAACGACTTCTGAACCTCCGAGTAGCCTTGTATTCGGCACAGAGGGCTGACTAGACAGCGTGTTTCTGACTTGTTGATGAATCGTCCAGCGTTGACGAGAAGCTTCAAACGAACAAGGCAATTGCTTGATACTCCTAACAAATCAGACGAGTTGGTGAGATCAAAGTCTGTCTCAAAGTGCTGGAAAAACTGAACAAGGGCAGCTTGTGTAGGGCTGAATTCACTTTGGGACCAGCCTGATTCGCAGTCAGCCAGGGCCGTGTCCAGTGGTGACAAGATTGGCTTCAATCCAAGCATTGCGCTTTCTGAGGCGTTTCTCAAATTCAAACTGACATGAAAGCTTACTGTCTTCAGAATAGCAATGGCAGCAACACTCCTGAAGTTCAACTCCAGGGGTGATGGGGGAATCTGGCGGACAATGCTTAGAGCAGATACAGCTTTCCTCATTGCAGCTTCCCATTCCGCATGAGAGTCAGGCGACGAGAGGCCCTTTGTCAGCTCATTAATGCCAGACAGCCTCTGAAGTGTGTCGACAATAGTGACAGCAACTGCTAGTCTGGCTTCTTCGACTGTGGCTTGAGCAAGGCATTTATCCATAACACCTAGAATTGGCGTGGTCTCCATCACACTGGGGTCAAAGTTTTTCTCTACAAGCTCAATGGTTTCATCCTCAGCTCTAAGAAGGATTGCATGTATGACAGGGCCAAGCAGTGCCTCGTGACTTTGGATCCTGGAGAGGCGCTTCAGAATTTCAGCAGCCATTGGTGGCTCTTTACCAGCTGCATCTAGCCAGTTAGCGAAGAAATACAAGAGGACTCTCTCGGCTTGGGAGATGGTAGTGCTTAGCTGCTGAATGGCATCACATGTGGAATTGAACAAGCCTTCATCTCTCAAGATTGAACCACTGTCACAGGTAGCTGCCTTGCCTGCAAATGCTCGTAAGAATTTGATGGTGTTTTTCTCATCTTCGCGGCTCAAGACACCTGCTGCATCAGCACAGATACGGAGCGTGTGGAAAATCGGTGGCTCAGGCTCTAACGAGGTCTGGCTAATCCGGCTGCCAAGTAGCAGGACCAGCTGAACATCTTGCAACCAAGAATCCAGCTTGAATGCTGCAGATGCAGGGGCTTTAATTAGGGAGTCACAAAGCAGACGCACGAGACACATGCTGGGTATATTTTGAGGGAAGTTGTGTACTTGTTCTGCTGGTGCTGCACACTCTTCTTCTGCTTGGACCCCTTCAGCTGTAGCCTGAAATCCTTCCTCGTGCATGCTGTCAGCTATGCAGAGAACACTGTGGAGGCCCTTATGTTTTCCTAGTTCTTCGTGGAGAGTGTCTTCTTTCAACAAGCCTTGAGATATACAGGCGGCCACCAGAAACAGGATGGAGGAGAGTAGCTCTTGGCTGATCCACAGGGCAATCTGAAGTGACGCGGCCATTGATGTCAACCCCAGGTCCAGGAGGTTGACTGGTACAAGGTGTTCCAACACAGCACATGTGATAAGGAGACGACACTTCTTGCTCAGACGGTCGCTGAAGTCTCTTGTTTGGTACTCGAAGAAGTCCAATGCAAAGTCTTTGGTGAAAAGTGCCTTTTCGGAGAGTGGAATTTCATAGAATGTCTGACAAAGAGCTGATGACAGGAGAGACACTTGACCATGAACAACAGTATCGAGTGAACCACCCTTTTCAATGAAAATATTGTCATTTTCCAATGCCTCGTTCAAGTTTTCGCTGAAGAGGTCTTTCAGGTCATTCATTCTCGAGATGAAAAGGGCTGAGAATGGAAAATGTAACTGGCCACCAGCAGGGAGGACACTCTGTTGGCCAGCTTGCTCCGGAAATGGTAGATCATCGAGGTTGCAAATTGAAGACTTCACGAGAAGGTTTTCTGCCAAACAAGGCAGAGTCATTCCTTGTGATTGTTTATTGGATGAATTCAGAAATGCATCTAGAGCTGAGTGCTGCTGAATGAGGAAGAGGACCTTTGCCAAGCCATCTCCAAACTTTGCTTCAATGTACTCCAGGAATGCATCTGCAATGGATGAAGAGCGCTGCAGAGCACTGCGGCTACATGCAACGTTGATTTGCCATGGCCTGGCTGGAAAGTCCTTAGCAACATCAGGCATCAAAGAGGCATCATTATCTCCTTCCTGCTCCCTCAACCAATTCAGAAGAATTCTTTGAAGAGCCTGGAGAAGAGGCTGTGAGTCATTAATCCTGCTCACAATATCGAGAACTTGCTCTGGGGTTTCGCAGGTCTTTTGCAATGACAGGCGAAAGAAAAACGTGTGCAGGAGATGCTTCTTGATGACATCTTCCGGCTGTTCTTGGTCCTCCAAGAACTTGACCATAGATTTTCCAAGCAGGCTGCTTAGAGGTCTGTGTGTGGCTTCCAGAGTGTCCAATTCCACCATTTTCCAACCACACTGGAAGCTGAACTTCAAACTGCCAGTGCTTAGGTGGGGAAGATCTGCCCCTGCTTGGTCTAGCTGGTTTTCCTCCCGTGGAAGATGAACCACCATGCAATAGTGCTTCTCAGTTGTCAACATTTCATCACGATTCTTCCACTGCTGGTCAAGAGTGAATTGAGCATGGAGGAGATGGTGATAGTCGAGCTCAAAAGTGGCTTGCAAAACAAACACAGGGCTGTTGTCATCGTCCAGAAAATCTTGCACCTTGGTCACAAGCTGCTTCTCAGACTTAAAGGCACCAAGCTTGTGAACGTGAGGATTGGGATAGAGCTTACTGACTGCACCCTCCACATCACACTGATGAATATTGGCATAGGTCAAAACAAGGAGCCTAAGGTGATTTTGCCCCAATTCCTGCTGATTTTGTTTGACAGCGGCTGCTAGACCTTCATGGCACTGCTCAGCATACACAGCCAGTGCCATCTTCACCTGTCTAGAAGTGATTTCCACAAGTTTGCTTTTCAAACTTCGAACCATGGCATCAGATGGAGCAGTCCAGAGAAGGCTCTTCTTGCACAATTCCAGAACTTTCTCATCATCTTCACCAGCACCTTGATAGTGATGGAGAACAAGAGAAGGCAGGGAGTCATCATTGAAGCCGAGAAAGGCATCGCGGGCATCAAACTGCTTCGGGCAGTGCGGAATCAGAGCCATCGCATCCACCCATCCCAAAAGCTCCGTGATTAAGTTGTCATGCTTCTCAGTCAGAAGACTTGAGTACGTCAAGTGCTGCTTTTCAAAGCGATTCAAGAAAGGAGGGTCATGCTTTGCCACACGGTCATCGTCGATGACGACAATACAACGGAATGTTTCATGTACAGGACACATGGGATTGCTATATGGTCCTAGAGCAACACGGCAGTACTTTCGATTTCCAACAAAGGTATAGCTCTGGTTGAGCATATCATAGAGGCTGCCGTAGATGCGATCCAGGTCTCGCAGAATGAGAACACCTCCTTGCTCCATGCAGAGAATAATTTCACTGATTGTACGGTAGCTGTAATCTTCTGACTGGTCTTCCTTGAATCGGCTGCCGTACATTACCCGGGGCATTTTCTGAAGTGAGTCCAGAATTTCCAGGAGTGCATTCATTGCTGAGTCACCCTTTGTTATCAGAAGCAGGTGACGGGCATTGACATCCTCGATGTTCTCGGTGATAAGACCTGTAATTGTAGTCTTGAAAGTTCGAGCAAGTCCTGCTTTCCTGACCTCCTCACCGAAGAGGTCGGTTTCTTCGAAGAACTTATCACTAAAACTACCTTCCTTGTCTCGGAGACCTCCGAAGTTCCGTTGAAATGCTCTTTGAAAGATTGTAGCAAGTTTGGTCTCAGGCAGAGATACCCGTCCTTTTAGCTCCTTTTGAAGTGTCTGGCAAAGGCCCTTGACCAAGTAGTAGAAGTCCCGCAATCCATGGAAATGTTTGAAGGAGGATTTCTGTTGTGTCTTCTGACACTGGTGATAGGCTGATGCGAGAGTCTTGAGGACCTTGTCTGACAAGTAGTTGTCTCTCAAGATGTCACCCTCTTCAAGCTGAGCATCCCGAAGTGCCTTCGCTGTCTCTTCCAAATCCTCATCATCAGGATCAGGCCGAGAAAGGTGAATTGCACGGTTCATCTTTGCTGGATCTAACGGCCAGTTTGATATACCAACCACACCAACAACTGGTGGATCTCCTGATTCTGGCTCAAGCAGGCTGTGCAGAACTTTCAGTGGATTGCCAGGTGAAATTTCTGCTAGTCCGATTTCATCCAGCAGAACGACAGGCAAAGTAGTGCTTTCAGCCACCTGACCTTTACTGATGTATTCCTGAGCCTTGTTGAAGACCTTCTTGATGCCCTCTGATGTTGACGACGTTGAGCCTTGGAATGAAAAGACATAAAAGCTGCGCAGAGATTTTAGAAACGGGTCTGCAGAGTTCTTGCCTCTCATATTGCTCCGAATGATCTGGATTGCAAGAGACTTGCTGGAGCCGGGCTTCCCAACGACAAAAACAGGAATGCGATTCAGGATACTGACCAACATGACAAAGACATTCTCCAGAAGGGCACTGTTGGAAGCTGTTCCTGGAGGCTTCTTTGGCATTCTTTCGAGAAAGTCCTCTTGTTGAATTCTCAAGACAGCACGGATGATGTCTGGTGTCATACCACCAGGTGGAGAATCATACTTACTGCACTTGGTATTGAAAACATCACTGATCTTTTGTTGGAACTTCAGTCGTCCTTCATTCAGCGGAAATCGGCTGTGGTAGCAAACTCCCAATGCTAGTATGGCCGCCCTGTGCTCAAGTTTTTTAACTGAGTCGTAGAGGTTTGCATGGGCAACTAGTCGCTGTGCAGGATTTTTCCAAGGGCGATGTGTCTCCAAGCAAGGCAGCTGTTTTAACCACCATTTAGTCAGCCGCAAGCAACGATCAACATCCCTTAAGCTCACACACCAGCTAACACTTTCTGATTGTCGAGAACATTGCTGAGCAGTGATGAGCAGCTCAATAAGAAGGTCACGGCTCAGGGATTCCTTTTCCTCTCTGAGAGCCAATTTAACCATGCGTTGAATGTATTTGGCTTCATCCTCCTTCTCCAACGAGCCGTAGTCCCACACATAATCCATTAGAGCCTCTGGCAATGGATGAACGTGGTAGTCCAGTTTGGTCAGACTTGCATCTTCTTGCAGATGAAGGCCAACGTTCATCACTGCCTCCTTGGTTGTCTTCTTTCGGTATGGATTGCAGGCAGAAAGAAAGGCGATATTTCGTTTCAAGGCCTTACCGTCAAGTTTATGGTGACAAATCACCTCCGTCAGCATTCCAAGGTGGTCGCAAGTATTGACTTCATCCAAAAACACCCAAAACTCCTTCTCGAGAGCACGATTTGCACGGATATTTGTCTCATCTATGTAGCTGACAATCTCGTCACGAGTTCGACCAGCATGAAGAGTATAATGGCAGAACTCTGCTTCACACACCCTGGCCAAGTAGCGTACAAGGCTTGTTTTTCCGCAGCCAGTTTCTCCCATGATCAAGACTGGAACATGAGCACGGACACGTTGCATTGTTAGCGCCATCTTCAACAGGTTGTCTGTTGTTAGAGCATAGTCGTCTTGCAGTTTGACACTTTCTTTCGCTTGGTGGGAAGCCCTGGCAATCCTCTCCAGAAGTTTCTGCAACTCTTGCTGGTCCAGAATCCGCAAGTCTGGGAGAGGGTCTGGACGGGAAGGAAGCAGACTGCCTTGGGGTTCCATCAAGTCCTGGATTTTCTTGTCCAGACCATTCACATCCCGGTAAAGGATGGTTACTGTCTGCGTGTCTTGTGAATTGAACTGCACAATGAGATGGTTGGAGTCATCCCAACGAACCATGGACTTAACACGGTCAACCATTTGATCAACGGTTACATGAACCTTTCCACCCGATGTTGTTCGCACAGCTGGCTTTTGGGGGTTGGCCACTCGTAAGTAAGAGCTGTCTTGATCATGCCGACAGTTGCTCACAGATCTGGTGGCAAACTCTGTGGCAGTGTCTTTCAGTGACCGGAAAAGCAGCTCACGAAATGCAGGCGACACATCCTCACCCAACAAACCAGCCAGGTTGTGGCAACGGAAGTATGACGATGATGACAACTTCAGCAGCTGCCCTGCAAGGACCGAGAGAAGGCTGTCAATTAGAGAGAAGTTGAGATCATTAGCTTTGAATTCGCTGCGAAGCAATTCCCTACACCGACTTTCAGGGAGGGGTTTGGTGACGCCGGGGTTGATGACGACATCCACGAAACCCAGCCTTGCAGCTTTGGAAGCATCCAAGTAGTGGCAAACAATTTGGACTGGACTTAAAACGTTTTGGCTGACGATGAAGTCATTGAAGTTGTTCCACTGAAGCTTTAGGTTCCCCAAGCAGGATGTGGTATACAAGTTGTGCTCCAGAGCGTGGGCCAAAGTGTTGGCCAGCTCAATCAGGACCATTGGGGTTGGCAAGTGATACAGCTCTGTGCCTGCTGTGACGGTGCCAAGAATTAGCAGTTCAAACAGCAGAATATCCAGGAGGTCTGTGTCTGAGACACTTCCAACATTTAGCAAGAGTGCTGAGTTCTCAGGAAGGTCACAGGAACGGAGAGTGTCAACAAAGCCAAGTCTTGTCAATGGGCCGCTGATCTGCAGCCAGACTGGCCTGCGGTTAGCCTCGAGGACCTTTGACTGCAACACTTCTGATTTTCCGAGACCAGGAGTATCTGAGGTGACCACCAACATCTCAGGAAACATGGCCTGGAAGCTTGACTCCAGAAAGGTGTCCTGCAAGGTTGGAAGGTTGAAGTGAGCAAACTCATAGAATTTGTCTATGAGATCATCGTGGCCTTGGTCTGGGTTGCAACAAACTAGGGCCAGCTTGAAGTTGCGTAAGCTGTCTTCGAGACCAATCATCATGCTGAGCTGGTCAACCAGAGCAAATCGCACAACATCCTTAAGCTGCTCTGGCTGCACTATGCAGAAGAGTTCATTCGTTAGTCCGTGGCAAGGTGCCATTCTGCATCTGTCCAAGAATAGTGTCACCTCAGAACCTGTGGTGTCTGCAGAGCAGAAAATCACTTGGTATGGCTGTGGGTAGCTCTCAGTTGTATTGTAGAATATTGACATGATGGTTCGAAGCAGGTTGGGGCTACCAGAGTCGGTTACCGCCAAGAACAGCTGGCCAGGGTGCACCATTGCCTTGTTCTGCATCTTGGGTTTTCCCTTTCCAGCCAGCTTGCGACCTGCCAAAGGCGGACTACATTTGAACACCGTAGCAAGTTGCTTTCCAATGTGCCTCAAGCCAACCTTTACATCTTTCCCCCTCATAGATGTAGTCGGTAGACTAATTTGGGGAAGCGAGGCAAAACTGTCCAAAGCCGGGTTTACAAATTTCAGCAAGTTGATGTACTTCTCACGTTGTTCTTTGGAAAGTGAGGCAGACGAAGTAGTAGCTGCCTCTTGCAGTGTCCACAGCTGTGTTGAATGAAAGAAGGTGAGATAGAAGTGTGCCTCACGTGCTGACTGAAGGATGCTGCCCCAAGTCTGGAGTTCTTTCTCCATGGTTTTATGCTCGTTCTTCATCTTCTTCAGACTTTCTTCTGAGCTGGTAGAGTTTGCTATGAACGACCGAGTCTTTCCTGACTTGTAAGAAAAATGACCAGATTGGCAGAGTTCTAGGCTGAGATGGACGATTCCAAGGAGTACATCCATGATGTGAGAAAACTGGCGCATGAGCTGACGTTTTGCAGGATCTCCTACAGCTGTGCCATCGCCACTTTGTGGCTTGTTCTCCGCTGTAGATGAAAGGAGCAGGCACCGACTTCGCAGGTCACCTAGCCTGTCTTGATCTAGATGAGTCAGTCCATCCTTGTCATCTTGATATGATAATGACACTGAACAGTCCCGAGGTCCACGAAGTTCAACCAGAAATTTACCCCCCGCCATTGCAGTCTGGACAGTTTTTCCTGTTTGTTCCATCTTGTTGGCAGTGACACCCTGGTACATGCACTGAAGATCATTGACATGATCCATACAGTCAGCGACCTTTCCCAGGAAATTTTCGTGTCCTGCGGCTGAACACAGTCTGTCGACAAACACTTGAAGAGGCATTTTGTTGTCCTCACTGGAGAAAAGGTTCTTAACAGCCTCGTGGACATCTACAAGATTCATTACCGTTGACTTGTTGATATTTTGGCCATCGAACATGTCCTCATCTGTTGCATCAACAAAGTCCCGGAAGTCAACCTCTTTTTCATCTAGAAATTCAATCAACTCGGAAGAATCTCTGAGTGCCTCAACCAAGTCCCAGCTTTCCTGGTTGTCAATATCTTGGACCGCGTCTGTTGCGGGTGCACAGACGTTGTAAAATTCGGCCAAGCTGACTTGCTCTGCGCTCTTTGCCATGCTGCAGAATGACAGCAGACTCTTAACATCCTCGCAATGGAACATTTCAGCAACTTCTGCCAGTGCTAGGATGTGTGCGGCGTGCTTATCTAGGTTTGAGCAGATCAGAACCATTGCCATAGATGACGGAGACAACTCCAAGCCAGTGTCTACCACCTTGCGAGCAAATGACAGCTCTTCCTCCAACTGTTCGCGTTTCAAAAAGGAGAATGCCACCTTCGCTTGTGCTACAGATGTGTTCGATACGCTTCCCATTGCCACATTACTCCACACATCAGTGTATAAAGCGAGGGCTTTATTTACCAAGATGACAGCCATATTCTTTGCTGACAGCTGAGTTGTAGGAGGACCATCAGTGTCTGCTGTTGCATGCGCTGCTTGCACATGAATAGGACCCTCTTTTCCCAGGAGGCGCAGTGACTGCTCTGCTACATTGCCAAAAACGATGCTGTCAGCCACAGGAGCCAAATTCTTTGAGATAGCAACCATTTCCGCAAGGTCACCCCAACACGAATCCGATTGGAGATCCTTGACCTTCTGGCAGCTTTGCCAGAAACTGTCGAGGCGATGACGCAAAGCAGACAACTGCTCGGAGTTTGCCATGCAGACCCTTGTATTGACCCGTTCACAAAGACGCAAAAGCCCCAAACAATCCGTTGAGTCCTGTTGACGCTGAGCCAGCACAGTGCAAGCACTCTCTAGTCTCTTGGTAACGTCACTTCGTGAGTGATTAGCTGCCACATCATTCCTCTTTTTCCCTAGATTTCCACATTTGACAAGAACATCTGCGACAACATCCAACTTTACAAGTGGGAATGTCAATGCTTTGATGTCACGCATGTCCAGTTGATCAGTCACAACCAAAGCACAAAGTTCTGAGCCGCGGCAGACCATTTTCTGAAAAGCCTCTGATTCACGAAAAACAGTAACATGCTGTCCTTCAAGAG
>JAOWAR010049008.1:0-13110 GCA_028571005.1 Clathrina lutea
GTTGTTTGAGGGTAGCTAGCTCTTTTCTTTAGACAGAAAGATGGGCAGAGGAGGGGAAAGGGTGGGTTAGGGAAGTCCGGGGAGTGAGAGAGCTGGAGTTAGCCTGAGAGCCGGTGTAGGGCTGAGGTTGAGAGGGGGAGGGGGAGGGAGGGTTGTTTCTGAAGTACAAAGAGCTTGGTGGAAGAGCTCATATTTAATACCATGGAGAGCAACAGCAACAATACATGACGATGAATCGAGAAGGTGCTGGCCTCTGATGCTAGCCTTAGTGCCTGAAAAGCTGAGAGTTAATAAACATGTGAGTTCCAGTCACAGCAAGGGCTTCCTAAATTTTGCTTCGTTTTGAAAACTGACTGCAACAAAATCGCAGACAAACTCAGCACTTGCTGAGCGGTCAGAATGAAGAAAGACTCAACATCCGCCAGTCAAGTTGACGCTTTAAGTATAGTGAGTCAAGTTGACACTTGAAGTATAGTGAGTCAAGTTGACACTTGAAGTATAGTGCGAAGAGGAAGTACAGAAACAAAATACAGAAAACAAATGTTGCCAGTGACATGCCGATTCACTCTTACCAGAAGTCCTTCCAAAACAGCAGGTCACACTACAGCCCAAAATTACTGGAAATTGCCCATGACTGGGCCATATAGATCATGCAAAACTAAGCCTTCATTTTGACTTTAACTCCTTGAAGGACGTTTCCACAGGGATCCCACAAAGAGGACACATTGGGAAAACTTATGTTATGGCAAATTGAGCCAGACTGTTGCAGTTTACCGTGGATCATACCGACAACAACTCCGGGGTCTGCAGCTGTGAAGTTCGTAAACTTGAGATTTGTCACAGTGTCACAGTCTTATCTTGTTGCTAAGAATTGAGCAAGTAACAAATGGTTACTATAGAAACCACCAGATTACTATTAACCACTCAATTACCATTGGCAGGCTTGCATAATACATACATCAAGATTCCCTGGACAGCAAATGGTCCTTTTGCAAGGACTGCGATCATCTCATGAAAATCCCATGAAACCTCCCCACCCCTATTCCTACAGTGGGAATCAGTTGCTCTTGACCCATATTACTGACTTACTAAATGCAAACTTTACTCAAGTGATGAGTAAGTCGTCACACGACTTCTGAGAAAGGCAACAGTTTTGCTGGGCCAAGGTACAACATATCCAAAATTCAAGTGGAACTGAAATGCCCTGGGAAGAAATAAAGCCATCAAACATTTTTCACATTCCTAATAGGCACAGAGCGGATTCGATCCTGCGACAAAATGGCGCCTAGGCAAACGGCCAGAAAGTTATGGTGCAAAATTGACCTTCCACATGGGTGCCCCTGCTTTTGTTGAAATGGCAAGCCCAACTGAATGACTCCTTTTAACTGCCAGACCATTTTTTTTGCCAACAGGACTTGTACGTTGAACTTTAAAGGGAACTTCACTAAAAAGGCTGTCCACTGATGAAAGTGACGGCCTGTTAGTATAAGATTGCCTTCTCCAAATGAGAGAAAAGTGCTGAAAGCAGTCCCTGAGAGTTTTTCAACACCACTGAGATAGTCTCTCAACACCGCTTAAAGCACTGCATTGAACAATTCCCATTTGCACTCCTGAACAACTTGCACAGCACTGCCATTTTTAATTCAGGTTGCGCTCAGTTGAAACAAAACATTAGCAATGACTCACTAGTGCACCGAAAGAAAATAGCACGCTTGGAAAGTGTATCGCGATTTACAATAGGACATGCAAAACCTACTAGGTCACTGGTAAGTTGCCTTTCCTTTACATAAACATGTGACAAGCATTTTGTTGTTGTTGTTGTTGTTGTTGTTGTTGTTGTTGTTGTTGTGGTTATTGTTGTGGTTGTTGTTGTTGTTGTTGTTGTTGTTGTTTAATTTTCTTTCGGACATAAAACAGATCAAATGTTTATTTTCTCTCTGGAATAATTTAATGAGAAATAAAAGTGGCTGATTGCTGATCACCAACACAAACTTTCTCTAAAGATGACACTGGAAAGACGGAAGAGATGTGATAATGCCAAAGTTGATGTCCAAGTCACTTGAACAGAAGAGTAAAGCTCAAAAAATGGTTTCGTCATCTTCCCAGTCGTCGACCACGACCTCCCGAGCTTTCTGGGCGATGTTTTTCCTTTGCAACTCTTGCTGCCTGGAACCAGCAGAAAGTGGTCCTCGTGGAGAAGATATAGCCATGGCTGCCGATGCAAAGTCGCGGCGTGGTGACAATCCAAGCGTTTGCTGGAGGGCCATGCTGGCGCGTTTCCCTGGCCCTAGCTTTGGGCTTGCTTGAGGTGTGAAACTGCTGAATCGGCGACTCGTCTTTGCGGGGCTGGGCTGAGGTGTAAGACTCATGCGATGAACTATATTAGGGCTAGTTGTTGGGCTTGGTTGAGGGGTGAGTCTGCTGAATCGGCGATTTGTCTTTGCGGGGGAGGGCTGTGGTGTGAGACTCATCCGACGAACTATATCAGGGCTAGTTGTTGGGCTTGGTTGAGGCGTGAGGCTGCTGAATCGGCGATTTGTCTTTGCGGGGGAGGGCTGTGGTGTGAGACTCATCCGACCAACTGCTCTGGGGCTGGTTGCTGGGCTTGGTTGAGGGGAAAGGCTGAATCGGCGCTTCCCTTGGTTGTGTGCTGGCTCCAAGGACTTGCTTGCTGAATGAGGCATAGGCGAAGCAGTGGTGATTTCGGGTTGTTCTGGCTTGCCGGCGGCGGCTGTTCTCAGAGTGGCTCCTGGTGAAGGCGACACACTGGCTCGCTGGGTTCGGGTTGGTTCAGAGTGTAGTCCTGACACGCTTTGCCTTGGCCTTGTTGAGTAGAATGAATCCTGTGCTTCCGCTGATGAATCGAGTAAACTCATGTCCGAGTCACAAGACTTGACACTGAACAGGCTGAGTGGTGTCGAAGAGCGCTGTTCCTCTTCAGGTGTTTGCGCAGCTACTGGTGTTACGGTGCCGCTGGACTGACGGCTAAGGATAGATGCTAAAGAAAGAGTGGTTTGTCTTCCTGAGCTGTTTGCAGAACCTTGACCTGCACCTGTCCAGACATTTTGCGAAAGCCGCCTTGGTGCTTTTGCACCACTGGCAGTCACTGAAGCATAGGCTTCCCATGGTCCAGGGGCATCTTGCATGGACATAGACACCATGCTTTGCCGCGATTTGGCAGAAGATTTGCCGGCACCGCCATCAATCTCTTCAATGTCCTCTTGCAAGGTAGGGTCCACCTTAAACAGACTTATAGGTGTTGTTCGACCACTGTCAAAGCCACATGAGGATGTACTCGCCATAGAATCTTCTTGGAGCAATAGTGGAGCAGTGCTTGCCGTACTGCCTCTCCTACCACCCATGGCCATGAAACCACCAAATGAAGACTGTGGTGGATCTGACCGTTCTGGACTGACAATGCTTGTCCTACTGTGGGTTATAGCTGTGCTGAGGATAGATGGGCGTGGTTTTTGAATGGCACCAGTGTTAAGCATCGACGCTGAACTGCTGCCCACTGATGAGGTGCTGGAGAACGACTCAGTCAAACGTTTTTCAGGGAAACTTGCGCTGCCTGTTGCTCTGGCCAGGCACTGGCAGCGGCATTGGCATCGCCACATGCACTTCGCAACAGCTCGGCAGGAGACAGCCATCACGCTTCGCGTGTAAATAAGGGCTGGGCAGCAGCAGACAGTCTTGGCACGCAACCTGCACATGCCAGATGGCACAGTGAAGAGGTAAGAAAAAAGAAGACTATTGTGAAAACCATCAGGCATTTCTAAACTAATAAATCCGAAGAACATGGAGTTGGAATAGTAAAGAAGAGGGTGTGCTAACCGACACCTTAAATATGTCGTCGAATTAACTTGCTGCCGAAAAGACCTGTCGATTTATGGGAAGGCAAGAATTGAGTGACTTTCGTTTTTCATCCAGACCGGTTTCTATCCAATCAGCACAGTCATGCTGATCGAGGTTCGATCACATTCGATGCCTGTACATGCTAGTTGATGTTTGCGATGTTCTCATTGACTTGACTGACAAAAGAAAGGAAGACTGAAGGTCGATCATGCCACTGGGAGAAGATCGCTGCGGAGCGGTTTAGATGGCAGCATTCCAACTGTGCTTGGTGATGGCACTGCCACAGTGGTTCTAGCCCACTCCCGTGTTTTCTCTTCTCTCACTTCTTCAAATTCCTTAAAATTCTTTGTAGAAAATGCGCTTTTGTGTGAATGTTTACGCTAGTTCTTTTATTCTGTCTCAGGATTTGATGGAGACAATTTCAAAGCTGCAAACACCGAGCGTTTGTTTCAGTTAACCCTTGCCACGATGGTTATTTGAATCAGGCCCGTCAAGATACTACTCACGTTTTGATGCTGCGGAGCCTTGTCCATTGCCTAATCATGACAATTGTGAAGAGCGCATCACAGACAATCGCTCCGATGAATATGTACATCCACATGTTTTCACCACGGTCTCCACATGTTCCCTTCTGGGCATTTGCCCCAGGCAAGTTCAGCAGGTCTGTCACTCCTGCGGCGAGTGCATGGTTGCGCAGCTCAGCGAGCAGATTGCCAACAATGTCAGCGAGATGCTGGAGGTGCAGGATGATGAGGCAGACACAGCTCCTTGACTTCCCAACGTGGTCGTTGTACTCATTGGCAATGTCCACTGTCATATAGACGGGCATAAAAACATCAACCTGTGCCGCCACATAAGCTGAGTAGCTGAGGGAAAATGTTTTGACGTTGACGTAGAGCGTCTTGTTGATGGTGACCGAGTGAGAGCCGTTTTGGACCGTCACCAGCGTGTGGTTGATGAGCTGCTCATTCACACTGCTGGTCCATACCCCTCCTGCCGCTGTGTAGTTTCTGGCACTGGCTGTGAAGTCGATCTCCTCACGAGTCAACAGAATCGCTCGTCTAGCGGAGTAACAGAGAAAATGAGGCTGAATTAAGGGTGTAAACAGGTTAGGCTCAACTAATGCAGCACTCTACACAGCAGGAGATAATAACAATCGCCAAACTAGTCTGCTTTCAGGTTTGTTAGTTTTCCAGCAGCAATGAGGAAGCCACTCTTTGCACAATGGTGAGCCCATTAGTGATATCAAAGCACCTCCGCCACTGAGGGTGATGGATAGAGACACCATGACCGGCGCACAGGAAAAGTTGATGCCAGTATTAGGTGAGCTAACGCACTCAGTGATGGGCAGCAAGCAGCATAATAAGCTGGGAAATGAATTACTAGCCAACCACCATGATAGAAAATAGCAAAATTTAACCCACGGCAGTTATTATTATTGGTAGTAGTGTTGATGATTGAATAACTATAAGCTGTCGATACTTCAATGCTGTTAGGCTTATATACTTTCAACAGGTCTGGGAAGCTGTTTGGAGCATGATGCCTGTTTAACTGAAAGAAAAACTGATTGTCAGTGGTGGTGGCTTTCATTAGAAAAAAAAAACGTCCGGGCCTCATCGCTGACTTTCATGACCACACTCCAAACTCCATGCATTGTGCTCTCACCCTGTTCGAGTGGTTTGCAACGTGCGCTGTTGAAGAAGACAGTATTGTGTGCTGCCAAAGCAAGCCGCAGACTGGTTGGCCAGGAGAGCTCGGTGTAGCTGGCTGCAGAAGTCCCGAGTCCACTACAAGTAGACACGGGAACACATGCCGCGCACACACATGCATACATGCATACATAGGTACAAGCAGAAGATAGTAGCTACCAGTTGAAAGGCAAGAATGGCTGACATTGACTTCACTTTCAATTTGTAATACATCCGGCAATTCCATCACTCAGACAGTTTTTGAGCGATGACTAATATTTGATCTTTGAGCTCAGTGTGGCGAAACTGATTCCTGCGGTCATTTTAATAACCCCACTAGCCTGTCCAATCGGATGCTTCAGTAGAACCAAGCTTAAACAGTCGGATATTGGCTGGCCTGGACATTGGCGCTCTCTGCTCAAACAAGTCAGCCGGGAATGGACATGGGAGACAGAAGAAGGAAAGTCCTTGCTACATGTGCAAGATGATGCACAGTACACACGAGCCAGTGCATCTCATCATTTGAAGTCCTAGTAGATTTTCTCTTAGCTTATAATGCCCTCATGATTAGCTGCCACTCAGCTTTACCTTTCATTAGTTCAGAGCACGTCGCAGCCCTCAGTCATTTCTTGTTAGTGATTCCTTTCACCGTAGTTTATCAGTGAAGTGGTCGGACCATCATCGCCGGGACAATTCATATGTTACGCTTGAAAACAATTTTTAAGCTTATCAGCTGCATCGCAGCTGCAGGTCCTAAAATATGAGTACCGATGCAAGATACGTTCAGCATCACGTGACCAACGTGACAATCAGGCGAGCCTGACGAACGTCACTTACGTTCCCAAGTATCCACGGGTAGATACTGGACCGCACGCCCTGAAGAGCGGTTTTCTGCCCGTTGATCTGGATGGAGCGTTGAGACTGCGATGTGAAAGCATGCCAAATGAGGCCTCTTACCATGAACAACGGCTCGGCTGGAGCCATCAACTCGTCGGGGTTGGGCTGTGTGTCGTGTTGGTGATTGGGCTGAGAGGGAGTGACGGGAGGCGGGCAAGTGGTGAGTGTGGCGGATAGGGCGGTGGAACATTGACCCGCAGCTGCAAATCACATCACAGAGAAACACCTCTAACTGAGAAATGTAGGAAACATAGTTACATTTATCGCGGGAAATGAAACACTGAGCTGCAATGAACAAAATGTCTTTTCGATCATGTGCATGCGCGGAAGCAGAGAGTTCAGCGTTGTACCTGATCAGAGACTCTATTGCACCATTTACCCACCGTTTCAAGGACAGAATAATGTAGACTCTCTTTGACGTTGCCAAGGTATTTTGGGGTTTTTTTCGTTGAAAATCGGAGTCACGGACAGGTATTAGGTACTTAGTTAAGCTTTGACTCAACTGAATCCCCCGGCATGAAAGAGAGACGGGTAAAAGGAATATTCACAGTTCAGTTGAAACCTTGATTTCAAGTGCAAACCCGTACCCCAATCGATCGCGAGACGCCAGGGATTGCCAGTGGAAATGGTCTCAACGGTGTATACGTGGAGAGTGACCGTTTCGCGTTTCGAACTCGCCCTTCGGGCCCTTTGGACGTCTTAAAAAGGTATGTTCCCCTAAGCCCCAATGAAGCCTGTTCTGTAAGGCTTATCAGTCAGGCTATTTCCGTATTTTAGGGTCTGTGCCGAGTTTCAGCGAGGCCATTTCTTTTTCATACTTTTGATGCGGAAGCTATCATGGCAAGCGTAGTCTAAGCTGCACGTGCCAACACCCGTAGCGGCTAGCTATAGCTACAGCTATGCTGGCTACCGCCGTTGGATCCAGTGACCTCGTGGGATCAGCCGGCCGCGGACTAAACACAACGGGATCTGTGCGGGTGATTGAAAAATTGGCAGCTTGCGTCTTTAATTTTCTTCAGAGCTTCCTCGGTCTTGAGTACTACGGAGTGCGTCAGAGACGGAGAGGGGGCGTACTGCTGGGCAACTTTTCAATGAAACCGAAAGCACGAATTTTCCGTGGGTTTCGCGCTGCGTCTGCGAATGGCCAGTCTTCCCCAGCAGACTATGAACATAATCAATATTGCATGCAACGGGGCATGCGTCAGGAGTTCTACAGGTCTGATGATCGGCCGCGGAAGCCTTCAGCTGTTTCCGGGTGGGTCTTCCGAGCTGAACCCCTGGATCGACCGCAAAGAGAAGTTATGGCGGTCAAAGGTCTCGGCATAGAGCGGTAGATCATGGTAGGTACGCTGGCCTGCTCTGGAACGGCAGGCTGATGTGAACGCACCGATGCTCAGGTGTACAACTCGTCCTGCGGCAAAACTAAGGTTGGGCAAGTCGTAAACTTTGAAAACTCAGTGGCTGAGCTTTTATTTTTGGGACAAGTTCATTTTTGGCGCGAAGTCGAAACCTGAGTCGTTGGCACAAAAATGGCGATTCGACCCAGCCGAGTGCGAGTCGTCGATCACAAACGACTCGTTGTAGCTTAGGACTCAGGTTGGCGCGAGCGTTCGTCCTTTCATTTACATTTTTGTTTGTAGTATTTCTCGCTATTTTCTTTTATTAGGCGTCGGGACTCCACCTGTCTTCCAAGAAATTTCATCAGTCAGGGAGCTTCGTAAAACGCCAACTTAACAGGAGTAAAGGGAAGATTTTTCTCCATGACGACGGTGTGTGCCCACCACATCAAGTCAACGACGTTGTGTACGGTGCGTACGCGAAGACCACAACTCCTTGGTTGACGAGTGGCGAAGCAAGTGACCAAATCTTATTTCTGACGACTCCTGACTCGTCAACGACTCACCGCCGGAGTGGTTAGCCTGTGGTGACTCGCTCAAGAGACCGCCCAGCCTCTCTAGAAACCATCAGCGTCTCTCATAAAACATAATTCCACTGTCGGGTGCTATGATTCGATCGCCCCTAAGCTTTCTTACCAGCTTGCAAGGCCGTGTTAATGAATTTTGCCTTATTGAAGGCTCCCCGCCTCTGCGGTGCATCTGGCTTGGGCTGTTTTCGACACTGACGAACACTAGAACCAAGTATCTGATTGCTCCGAATGTTTATCCTAGTTTCTTTTTTTTCCTTTTTCCTTTTCGTTCCGACACCCTAGAGCCTGCTGCATGGTACATGGTAAACACATTTCATGTGGAAAGTGGAAACTGACAGCAACTTGGGAGAATGGTAATTTCGATGAGCCGGTCTCTCTCCATCTCCTTTTGTCTTTTGCCGGCAGCCTTTTTCCCCCAAGATGTCCCGGAAAAACTTCTTGTGTCTTCCTTTAGCCGCAAAGACAACTCCTTATCCTGGCCTCAGTGACCTGACGATTGACATGTCGTGAAGGGAAAGCCACCAAGCCCATCAGTGGTTAATGAGAATCGCTTCGAAGTTCTTGGCCAGCGGTTAAAAACACTGCCCGGAAACCAAAATGGGAGGCGGTGAAAACTCAATCCTCGTGCGATGTTTCACCCCCGTGACTGCATTGGCGGCAGTGCCGCACTTGCGTGCGAAAGTAAGCTGGTGTCAAAAACGACCAGAACGAAAAAGTCTGCAGAGCCGTAACGGTATTGGCCTCCTTCAACTAAAGGATCCGTTCTCCGGGAACAATCGGTATAGTCCCGCAAGGTCTCGAGAAGTTGTGCCGCTCTGGGTTGCCACTGGTTCAGACCAGTCTGGTTTAGGTACGAGTGGCTTCCCGCTTCACCGAGCGAATCAAATCTTTTCACACTTTCTTCATCGGAAACGCTTCAGTCGGTTTGGCCTGGCAAAACTTAAGCCACGTTTCAAACAATAGCTATCAACGGAGGCTCCAGAGCTCTGGCACAATTGTCACGTGGGCAAAATTTTGTAAATTTCCATCAGCTTTCATGGACAATCATATTTTCTTGTGTTGGCACTCCTTCTCCTTCACCACGGTCACACATAGTTGATAAATCCTAAAGTGGGTCGATCGGAGGGTACACAGGCATGCACGAGGATGTGAGTCATGCTGGCACGATCGCGACATGTACAAGAGACAAGCGACGGGAGAAGTAAACAAGCTGCGACCGGCATGCTGGGCGCGACGACCTCACGTGCGTCGTGTGGGCCACCTGATCGCCATGGCTTCCCTTTCATGCTGTCCAGCCGCCGATTTCGGTGCGCAGTTCGCGGAAGTGAGCATGAACAGACTAGATCGGTGCTACCAACAACAGTAGTGACGATCCGGGCCTGCCGAACGAGTCCAGCTCGAAGGCTTATTTCCCTACTCAAACACGTGTTTGAAAATCAGAGTGCGGCCACTGACAACAGGCCTCGCGGTTTGCGCCGCCCTGTGCAGTAGCTGACCTCGGGAGCGACTACGCTGCAGCGCTGGGGTCTAAGGAAATTTCCGGTCGGCGCCGCGGAGCTATTTTTAGGAATAGGGAGGCCACCGACTCGGATTGGACACGTTTTGGCGAGTACGCGATGACCGAAGAGCTGGCCATGGGGCCCCGAGACCTTATAAGGGAGACAGTTCAAGGAGAGGGATCAATAAGCAGAGAGGAGTCGAGAGAGCGAGAGAGAGAGAGAGAGAGAGAGAGAGAGAGAGAGAGAGAGAGAGAGAGAGAGAGAGAGAGAGAGAGAGAGAGGGAGAGAGAGATTTTGGAACTGCCGGGCAGTGGGTGACACTCTTCTGCGTTTTACATGCAAACATAAGCGATCCGCCGTCGCGGTTCAGAAGCCTGACTGAGGCCAACCGGTCTAACCACCGCGAAGAGTGCCGATTCTTCGATCGCGAAAAGGGAAGAGACTTCGGTCAACGGCCTTCGACAAAGTTTACCGATTTTCGCTTTCCAGGCGAGTCACTTTCACATCGAACGTGTACTCGTTCGAGATCGCCGAGCTTTGCGAAGATGTTAGCTGGAGCACCGAACTACTACCGAGTGGTCTTCCTGGGTGCTCCGAGCGTCGGGAAGACGTCGCTTGTCTCGCGTTGTCTCGGTCAAGCGCCTCCCGAGCTCTACGAGCCGACGTCGGACGAGACGCACCGCCGTGCGATGCGCTGTGGCTGCGGAGCGACGCGCCTCCGCCTGGAGCTGAATGACACAAGCGGAGAGAGGCTTTTCCCGAGCATGCGCACTCGCCTGATCGCCACCTCACAGGCCATTGCCGTCGTGTTCAGTCTGGACGACGAGGACACGTTGCGAGAGGCCGACGAGATCTTCCGCGAAGTGATGTCAGAGCTGCATTTGAGCAACGCCGCAGAGACGCCGCCACCGACGCAGCCAGACGACCATATCGAAAGAAAACGTCCCGCCTCTTCCGGCTCGAGCAGCCGCGAGAGTAGGAGAACGGGAGAGCCTCTTTTTCTGCTTGTTGGCTGCAAAGCGGAAATTGTGTCGGCCGAACGAAAGATGGCGACGAAAATGGCGGAGACGACGGCCGATCGCTGGGGATGTCCGTACGTAGCAGTGTCAGCCGAAAGCGGTGCTGGCGTAGAGAACATGCTCAATCTCCTCCTGCCGGACATTTGCGTCGCCTGCCAAAAGAGAATCCAAGAACCGGCCGACGCTAAGAAGAAGAAGAAGGCCTTCTTGTCGAGGAGACGAAGTTCGTCGGTCAGTCAAGCAAGTGGCAAGCTCAAGCCTCGGCGACAATCCTCGGGGTTTCTGGAGTCCTTACGGATGGTGCACCGATGGCATATTTTGGCAGCATGACATCTATGAGAAGAACTACGACGTGCTCAATCTCAGTTTCTCGCTTACAGACTCCTGGTACTCTTCTTTTCTTCGAGCGGTTCTGCAGCTTCTTTCTTCTGCTGCTAATCCCTTCCTTCAAATAATTCCACTTCAATGCATACATTTGCCTCTTTGTTACTGTAGCTTTCCGCGCTATCCCTCTAGACAATCACAATGCACTATAGACAGATAAATGCACCTCCTATTTCACACTCCAAATATACTGTAATTCTCTCATACAGCACCTTACCAGTATAAACTATTATTATGCACATGGCAAGAATGCGATTTGCCCCTTTCTATAATGCTATTTTGAATTCAATAAAGAATAAACAGCCACCATGATACATTGGACTGACTTTATTCTATGCAGGAGGTGGGGATGTTTGCATATTAACACACCCAGCCCAGGAGCCCTGCATTACTGGTCTTGTGAGAAAAGTTTATCCAAGATTGTTTGTGTGAGTCAATGACGCAGAAACTTTGGTGATCAGAGTGGTGCAGCTGTTGGTTGGTGGTTTCCCGTTGGCATAATTTTACGCAAGATACAGTCCAGACCACGAGATATAAACAAGGAGGTAAGGAAAGTGGGGGGGGATTAAACAAAGCAAATTCCTGAAGCTGGAAAATGCTTGCTGGGATTGACTCACCAGAGGTAGGTTTCTCATCACCAGCCAAACGCAATTTTAAAATGAATTCCTATCGATACTTGCTACCTTTGCCCAAGCTTTTCCAGCAACTGGACAGTTTCGAAGCAAAATCAACTCCGATCCAATTCATCCAAATCTATATAAACTTCTGGGGGGAAAAACTCTACACAAACGTTTCTCACATTAAACTCATATGATCCCTCTGTCTGTTCCAGCCACAATGCTGGCCAAAACATTGAAATTATAGTTCAACAATGCCTACACTGTTAGCATAAACTCTTATCGAAGAACTGGTCTTAATCGTTCGCCTGTGCACCTTCGAAGCGCCAAGCAGTGGTCCCAAGTTATCGTTCTAAAAAATTGAAGTTAATTTGCATGTAAGCATGTAATGAACAATACACAGAGTTCATGCACCATGAAGTGTTTTCAGTCTGTTGATCAGGCTATAAATACACATGATTGGCTTACTAACACTAGTAACTACCCAGGCAAAAGAAAACTTGACATTATTTGTTTACGAAAATCCATACACTGTTCATATCATGTGATACCGATTAGTCGAGCTTGCTTGGAGCATACACACATCTTCTACCCCGGCCAAAGCAACGTTACATTACACCATCAAACATATTTCTTTTCTGCATTCCCGATTGTATTTCCGTTCGGCTAGGCGCCACTTCGTCACAAGTTCGAATCCGGTCTGTGCCAATCGGGAATGAAGAAAAGAAATATGTTTGATTGTTCAGTTTCTTTCCGGAGATTTTCAGCTTCATTAGCCTAGTTTGCGAATAAAATTCATATTGTTCCTATCACCTTGATCATGTGGGATCGTTTCAAATCGACTGTGACACAAGCGCGCAACACAACACCTCGACCGTTTGCTCGAATGCACGTCCATGCACCACGCGCGAGCGCTGTTTTGTAATCACGCTCGATTCAACGATATCACCTGATATGAACAGCGCACAGATCTACAACATGTTTAAAGGCGTTTCCTTTTTGGCCAGGGTACATGTATGTGCAGCCGCGCAAGCCTTACAGTCACGCGCTTTTTTATTATAATTATCACAATCGATTTCAGACAATATCACATGATCATGATGATAGGAACCCTATAAATTTTATTTTTTTGGCCAGGGTAGTAGAAGCTTAAAGGGACACTGCGACGCTTTGCCAATTAAGCAAGATGGCGGATAAGTGTATTACATTTATTCGGCGTCACGA
>JAOWAR010049119.1:0-13106 GCA_028571005.1 Clathrina lutea
CACACACACCCCCGCGCTCTGTGTCTTTCTCGTGTGTTTTTTATACAGAAATAGAGAGAGAGAGAGAGAGAGAGAGAGAGAGAGAGAGAGAGAGAGAGAAAAGAAAAACTTGCTAGGCTTACTACGAGAATTTTTCTTGATCGAAGGAAACGTTCGTTCGTCTGGAGACAGACTTGAGGATGTGCGCCTCGGTGTTTATGTAGAAAGAGGTACCACACCTGGGCAAGGCTAGTCTAAGCCCGGTCCCCTCTGCGCGTTTAAAGATGAATTTCGAGAATTCTTCCGCAGGCTTATCCAAAGGTCTCCAACATTTTTCGCCCTCTTCTCCGGTGAGAGCCTCTTCCTGTAAACGTCTGTTGTAGTTGACTACCACTGGAAGGCATGTGGGGAACCAAATTGCAGCTGATGCGCTTGGACCGTGGGCCCACTGGACGATATTTGGACGAAAAAGAGTTACATTTGAACCGATTGCGTGCGGGTGTTGCATTCGCCGGCTCATCGACTGGTAGATGCTCACGATCTTTTCCGAATGCGGAAAAGCCTCTTCCTGAAGAAGTGATGTCTTTGCGGCACTGCGCAGCTTGCGCTCGAAAGTACATGTACGTGCATGCAAATGAAGGCAATAAACATCGCTGGTGTTTTTCGGCCGTCTGACCATATTTAGAAAAAGATATTGCACTTGAGCCCAAATGCGTTCGACTGAATATCTACTACTACCAGCAGTAACACATGATGAATGATTTTTTTTCCTTTCCCTAGCCATGTAGTCTAGGGGGATGGGCTATTGAGTGTGTGAAGACGTTGCTGAACGCGTGAAAAGATGATGCATGAATTGCACAGATGCTTAGTAGGTGCGTGCCGTGCTGAGTGTAAAGATGGTATGTGAAGGTATAGGTTTTTTTATTTTAAGCCCGTCCACTGATCTAGGGTGCTCGTGTCTGGTGCAGTATCTTCAGCATGGCGAGGGAAGGCCACGCCAGACGTACTAGACGCTAAGCTTTCGGTCCCGGTACGCACATCCAGCGGTCCTAGTGCATGTACACGCAGAAACCGCTGGAGAGGACACATGTTTTGGCGCTAAGGCCGATGAGGTGGGGTAAGTCCGGAAAGGTTTGCGCGTCCGTTCGAATGTTGCAAGAACCTGCAAGCTGTTCTCTTGCCTTCCGATCGCGATCGGCTTCAGTTTCTTGTCACAGTGTGAACTGCTTTTGAGAGTTTTTGAAGAAGTTGTGCTTGAGCTGGTCTCGCAGTTGTTGAGCATTTGATTGGAATTTGCTTGAGCTGGTCTCGCATTTCCCTCTGCCATGTCGAAGCGCGCAGGTTTACAACCTGCTGCCCAGAGTTATGAGGAAAAGTTCAAGGCGCTAAATGAAATCTACGGCGGCAAGAAAAAGTCCGTTGTTGCGAGGGAGCTTGGTGCTCCTCCGAACACCATGCCGACATGGCTGAAACATCGTGCCAAGATCGAGGCTGCCGTGACTGAGGGTCAGCTTGGTTGTTCTAGGAAGAGGAAAAGAGAATCGACGTTCGCGGATGTGGATGAGGCGCCCTGCATGATCATGGTCTCGACAAGCGCGAGGGAACAAATGAATTTGAGCGGCCCACTTCTTCTATAGAAGGCATTTTGGTGTGCATCTTGCCAGAATAATTGAGTTTGGCTAGTTAGAAAATTCGGTTGATTAGAAGTTTCTGGCGGGACGTCGTCTGGGTGTTCAAATTAAACGGATTTTGCTTTATCACTGATTTTGTTATAAATTAACAAGATAAAGTTCCACTGCTTGTCATTGCTTTGGTCAGTGCTCTTTACAGTCTGTGGCGAGTAAAATAATGACCGCCTGTAGATTGTGCACAGACTGAAGGATGAAAGACAGAGAGACGGAGAGTTAGAGAGGGAGAGAGAGAGAGAGAGAGAGAGAGAGAGAGAGAGAGGGAGACAGAGAGAAAGACGCAAGCGGAGGGGGGGGGGAGGCCGGCCGATAGAGAGTCATGTGAATGAAAGAGATCAGGGACCGGATCGGATGGGAAGGACAGAGCCTACATTGAAGTAGTCACTTCTTGCCTTTTCCTCCTCTGGTACCTAATTATTATTGAGAAAAAGCGACTAGTCCTTTCTTTTTTATTTTTTTGCTTCTTCCCCAGTAGACGCTAAAAGGCGATCTGATGGCCTCAAATGAGAGGACGACGCGTCATCCTTTCTCAAAATCGGCCATGCCGGAGGGGCACCCAAAGCTGCATGCGAGAATACCCTCGACTCCTTGAAGATCGGTCGAAAGCAGGGCATCACCGGAGTGGAAATCGACGTCTGCTTGTCCAAGGATAATGTGATATTTTTGTGGCACGACTGCGACATCACAGATCTTGGATCTGATCTCCGCCGGATCGGTCTGCTTGTGCCTGGCGTGTGCGCGCCCTATCGGGCATTGGACAATGACAAAAAGCAACCTTCCCAGCTTTTGTGGAGCGAAATTCAAAAACAGTATGGCTACTACAACACTTCGACGAAGAGGAAGGTAACCAGTGCAAGGATTCCAACGCTGGAGGAGTTCCTAGAAGAGGCGATGACCTTGAATGGCAGCCCAATCGAGCGCATTTGGATCGACAGCAAAGTTCCAGAGGCGAACATTGCAACACTAATAGAAAAAATCGCTGTGACCTCCCATAAAGTGTCGAAGGAGATGTACAAAAAACTGGTGCTGGGTTTTGCTAAACCTTCTGCTTTGGCGAAAGCACGACAAGTACTTGAAGCTCCTTCAAGGGAGTATCCTGGTCCAAGTCTCCTCGCATACAAGCCATACCTGGATGCTTCTGTTGCCTATAAAATTACGGGTCAAAACCCGAGCCAAACGTTGCTAAACACTCTCTCCGTCGGGGGTACCATTTTCACCAAGATTGTTACGGACAAGACGGGACAACACAGAGAGTTTGTGGATACTTTCAGTCAACTTTTCGTTGCTCCAGTCAAGGCGAAGATCGAAGAGATTGAGCATTCTTTGCTTAATGAGAGGAACCGTCAATCTCTCTTGGATGTTGTACTAAAGCAGCAAGTAGTTAACGTGTCCAGCAAGTTTTGTGCAGCCTACGCATCCATCTACAACCTACCGCTTCCCCCCAGCATGACGACCAGGCTCCTCGTCTCTAACCTGGCGAAAGCAAATGTTGCAGCAAACAAAAACGCAAGCGCAGGAATTAAACTGGTCGCCTCTCATGTTGATGATGCCATTCTGTTAAACTCTTTGATTGATCAAGGGATCTATGGGATCACGACTGACCGGCCAGAAACCCTTGATGGAGTGTACGGCACCTTCTGCAGTACCAAAAAGGAGCACCGAAGCTGTAAGAACATAATCAATAAGTGAAGGGAAGGCAGAATTATTTTCTTGTTACTTGTAACATAAGTCTGAACTTTCTCTCTCAGTTTGTTACTCTCTGATCTAGATCATCCTTTGGCAGTTCTCTTAGCTTCTTCTTTCAAAGTTTATTCTTTAACCGGGAAGGGATTACGTCGTTTTTCGTGAATGTTATGCTCAAATGAGTGGTTTTTTTCCTAAGCTCTTTTTTCAGTTTCTTTGTCATTTGTTTACTCTTCCTTTGCAACGTTTCTACTTAACCGTTTAGGCAGTGTTTGAAGGATTCCTGAACTTTGATAGGGCACCTTCTGGGAATTGTTCTTGCCGTGAAGAATCTGAAAACATTCTCTTCTCCTCTCCAAACTGAGCGAGTGTATTATTTGTGTACCTGGGTTTCCAAACTAGGAGGATCCCTACAAAACAGTGACTTTTCTATTTGTAAAGATACCCTTCGAGAGCGTCTTTTCATCAGTTTTTTGCCTTTTCACCCACCATCTCTGGTCGATAGCCATTGTTTTGGAGAAGGATTGATTTTTCACACAGCTTCTCTCCTCTTCCACATCCAGTTCGTTGTTTGAGGAAAGAGCTGCCACTCGATGAAACTGCAAAGTGGCTACTGCTCTAGTGATGTGGACGAGAACTGGCTCTGTAAAATTATGGTTTAGGCTGCAGTTAGATGCTTCTTGCAGAGATCTCAACTGTGGTGGAGCCCACAAAAAAACTCCCGCCACGCCAGCCGTTCAGCTAACCCAAATCTCGGACGGACTCACAAAGAAGAAACACACGTTTGCCGTCGACCAAGAACTACTGTTTATTGTAGAAATATTCAATTGGGTCTATATAGCTATGCAAAATAGACGATGTGACGTCACGCACGTCGTAGCAACCGTTGCTGCAGGCAAGCGTAGGCGCGAGTCGCGATCACGATGCAATCGAAGGTCAAACGCTACATGCCTTGGTTCGTTTTCTCTTTCTCTGTCCTTTCTTCGTCGCGTATCGTTTTTGTAGAGGAGTTCATTATTAGTGTTGGTTGTCGCCGCCCGGACCAAGGAGATGTTAGCTCCGCTGGACGGAAAGGAACTGTCGTCGATCTTCGCGGGGCCGAAGCCTCTTGATGATCCTTTGTCTGAACCCCTGCTCTCCCGTTCAGACCCCACCAAGTGGACCTGCATGCTCTTTCTTAAGTTATTTCTGCGAGCAGCGTGGTTCCGAGAAAAATGGAAAGAAGCAAGATTTACTGACCAGGTGATGTATTATAATACCATTATTGGTCTTACTCCGGAGAAACGTTCTGATATATGAACTAGGCAGACCACTTATGGGCTAATGTCATTTGGTAGGCTCATTTGACATTTACTAATGTCAGTTGTCGTTTATGCTGCTCTGCCTGAAGAGTTTGCGGCTGCAGCAAGTTTCTGCAATCTCCTTGGAGTATGACACATGAACACTCACTTCCTCCAAATGTATCACCACTGATGTCAGTTGCTGTTTAAATGTCTCCCCTGAAACCCATCTGAAGAATTCGTCCTTTTCTTTTGCATTCAAGCTATTTAGAGTAAAACCTTCATTTATTCACACATTGCCAAATAGGACAAAAACTAGTTCAATACATTTTCATTTCAGCTGTTTGCTCTAGGATAAAGCACAACAAACGTTAGTATGACAATTAGTCCAGAGTTAGTGTGTGCGTGTGTTGGCGAACAACAATAAAGAAAGAAGAAAAATCTTTTGTAATGGCTAAAGGCATGTCCACAAGTTTACAGCAGCAGACTCCATTTCATTGTTACTGGGTGTGGTCATCAGGTGGAGGGACAAGTGGAGGCATCCATAAATATATCATTTATTGAACTGGCCGCTTTTTAGCCGACAGACCGGAGAGCCAACCGGCCGTGCAGATACTGTGGAGGCCGACATCCGCTGCGCCAGTGTCCCGCGTACGGTAAGACGTGCAACAACTGCGGAGCGAAAGCTCTGAGACTGAAGAGGAACAAAGCCAAGTTGAGTTTTAGACGCTGGAATTCGCCGGATGTACTAAGCCCTATTGCTGGAAACAAGTAGAAGGAACACCTGATCGTGTGCAACAGGCAAGTGTAGTTCAAACTCTACACTGGAGCCATGGCCTCCGTACTTCCGCTAGCAGAGCTTGAGTGCATAAAGCCACCACCAAACATTAAACAAACAAACCCGCTCCTCAAGGTAGGGTTTCGACAACAGTTCCTCTAGCCCGGGCCGCCTGAGATTGGACAACGGAGCACGACCTAGGAGAAAAGAGCGCTAACCGTGAACTACTACGTAGTAGGTGTGCAAACAGCCACACTTGGACAAGCGGATTGCGAAGTGTTCGGTCTTGTGAAGCGGATAAACAACTTCACTGCACACTCCAAGGATGAAGGTACGAGAATATGAGGAAAAGCAGAAAGTCCTCGACCATTTCCCTGAAGTCTTCTCAGGAGTCAGCGAAATGGAGCAAGAGTATGACGTATCAGTGGGACCGGAGAAGCAGCCACCGAGGAAGGTCCCGTTTGCAAAGTTTGCACTTGAGAATTTGAAGCAGAAAGACATCATTGTGGACGAGCCTGAACCAAGACCATGGATGAGCAACCTAGTTGCAACGGAAAAGAAGTTTGGAGAGCTACGTATCCGCCTCGACCCCTGGCCACTGAACAAAGCGATCCTGAGAGACCCATTTCCACCCCCAGATATGGAAGTCATACACTCTGAATGGAAAATACATCTTCATCATGACTGACCAGCCTTTAGCATTTTGGCAGGTCAAACTCAAAGGAAAGATCATCTAAACTGTGCTACTTCCAGATGCCCTGAGGCAAGATGAGATTCAAAGGAATGCTCTTTGGAATCCGCTGCAGGAGTGATGTCCTTCAGAGACGCAACCATGGCATATTTGCCCACATTGCCCAAGTCCACTGCAGTGCTAATGATATGCTCATCACTGCAGACTCCGACGAGGAGAATGACCGGATTTTAGTGAGGTTATGAGACGGGCAATACGTCAGAATATCCGTTTCAACCCCCAGAAACTCCAGTATATGGTGCTGACACTTAATTACTGGGACATTTCTCTGCCAGAAGGGTATCATAGTAGACCCTGAGAAGGTTGGTGCAATTGTGTACATGCCAGAGCCAGTCAACGATGCTGACCTCAGGCTGGCGTTATCTTGGAATAATCCAGAAGCTGTCATGTTTTATTCTGAATGAATCCACCATATAACTGGACCGCTGGGAGAGCTTTTCAAAAACAAGGCCAAATGGAAATGGACCACTGAACATGATGCTGCCCTGACAAAGATCCAGCTGCTGTTAATATCTACCCCTGTACTTAAAGCTTTTGACAGCCAGAGGCCTACAAACATTCAACCAGATTCATCACAACATGGACTTGGGGTGTCCCTCATCCAGGAAGGACAACCTATACGTACGCATTGAGGGCTCTGTCAGCCACCTACCAAAGATACGCATACATGTAGATGGAGAAAGAACTACTGGCCATCTGCAATGCGTGTGAAAGATGTCGGCAGGACATTCTCGGAACGAGCATCATCTTGAAATCGAATCACAAGCCGTTAGAAATGATCTTCCACTCGGCACCACTTTGTCTACGGAGAATACTGCTGCGACGCCAGCCTTACGATTTGAAGGTTGTGTACATCCAGCGAGTGCAGATGCTGATTTGGATGCACTTACCCGCGCATCAGTGAATCTGCCTGAACATTACTTGGGAGAAGAATGATTGATTCATGACATCAAGACGGCAAAAAATGCCACCACAGATGTGAAATGAGAGGAGTTCAAAGCAGAAACAGCCGGTGACCCGGAGCTGCAGGCACTAGCGAGAGTCCATCACCCGAAATGCCAGCCATTTCACAGCAAAATCAAGTCACAGTCACATCAATTTTAATTGCGGAAAGAATAAATTTGCAGCATCGCGCGCGGTCATAACCACGATGTAACCAATGTTGTCATTGTGATCACGAGACTGATGAACCAGACTCAAGGTTCAGGTGTTACCAGTGTCCTCCTTCTCGTCGGAATGGTATGCTTGTTGAAACATGTGGAAAGCCGAAAGGCCAATTTTCTGCCGTGAAGAAAGCTTTTAAACCTGTCTGGAAGACAATGTGAAGCTATCTGAGCATTCTCTGGGTCCATAGAAACCATAAAAGAGGAAGGATCGACATTCAATTATGAAGATCGCTGCAGGAGAGGCAAATGAAAGAGGAAAGAATAGGGCTGGTCACTTCCTTGCCAACCCAGGTGCAAGGCAATATGGCCTTGAGCTCTGTGGGCACTTTTCCAAGCATTTGGGCAAGCTGGAGACGGATTGTCGGGCTCTAGTTCCTTTTTTTTACCTGTCTTCGCCGAGCCTTTCTCCGCGTGGAATAATAGAACATTTTGTCTGCCAGTCAATTATTTTCTGCCAAGGCACTCTTACAGCCTGCTTTTTGGAGAAAGATCGACTTTCCATGAACCGATCCTGGCGATGGTGGTTTTGACACGGAAGTGACGGCGCATGCATTCATTCGATTGGTGAGCTGAGCACTGAATGTATGCCCCTTCTACCTCCTAGATCTATCTTATCTTGCACTCCTCTCTCTTGGGAACACATGGAACATTTTGATAAGCGGCTTCATAAAGCATGTTTTTTTCTTTAAAAAGCTTTCTTACCGCCAACTCCACGCAAAATGACTGGCGTTTGCGACCGAGCTCTGGTCTGTGCAGCTGTAACGGTAGTGGGGCCGTAGTGGGGCCAGTCAGGCCGAGCGTACATTTGAAGGGATTGCATTTGCCGCCTGTTTCGGTCGATATCAACGCTCGATGGCCAAGAAGGATAAAGTCACTGGACGAATGACTTCACCCACATTGGAGTGTATGGTATCGTTGAATCATTCTGGAAGGAATCATCTTTACGGGGCAGTGCCTTATGGTTCTGACATCAATGAGAAGTTATGTGCTGGACATTCTTCACGGCAGTCATTTCGGAACAGAGAAATGCAAGGCGAGAGCCATGGAAGCAGTTAACTGGCCGCTGATGCTGAGAGCAATAGAGGACCAGGTGGTGCACTGCCATGTCTGCCAGAGACACTAAAGAGCCCCCACCAAGGAGCCCATCATCACTGAAATATGTGGATAATTCAGCATTTCAAATGTACGTGATGTACTGCTTGCCGCACGCCAGCTGGGTGCATGGGCCGGAGAAAACACCGATCATTTTGTATGGAGACCACGGGCAAAAAGTTTTCAAAGGTAAAATGCTTTATCACACTGTTTGACGAAATGCTCTATATGCTTCCCTTCAAATGCAGTGGAAGGCCGTCCTTTCCCACTGACAGGCCGCAAAGAATGCCGTAACTGAGTGACAGAAAATATGTTCCATCCAATTCTGGTGAAGAAAGGCCAGGCGAAGGCCGAGGAAAGGAAAGGAGAGCAAAACCATACATGGCCAGATCGCTAAAAGGCTTGGGAAGCGCCAAACAAGGCTTCAGAGTCCAAGGCCATACACATCGTGGTGCACAATTCAGCAAGGAAGAACATCGGCGTTTTCTCCCTTTTCCTTCGCTTCTTCTGCCACAATCTTCACTGATAGCGTCTGATCTTGCTGTTTTATGGTTTCTATGGACAGAGAGCATGCTCAGAAAGCTTCAAAATGTTACCCAGATGGGTATAAAAGCACTCTCCGTGATAAAGGTTGTTTGTTTGAATTCCACATGCTCCCTCAAGCCTACTGTGGCGACATAAAGGAGCTTGAGGACGGACACCTGAGGAGACACGGGTGCCATGGATAGTGGCCAACCGGAGATCTACGTACGATAAACGTGATGGCATTCACAAACCACAGCGCAGACAAGGAGAATTGCGATCATTGAGTACCCTCGAGTGATCCGAAATCCGTGTGACTGTGGCACAGTGATTTTGCCGCGAAATGACTGGAAATTTGGGCGAAGCTGCCTCATGAAACACGATCAATCCCTTGGACCATGGTTGGCAGCGACCTTCTCAATTTTCACGGGCTGTACTAATTGTTAGTTGTTGAATACACTTCCTGAAGTAAGCAGTCTGGGAAGAGCGAAGACAGCAATGGGGGTCATTGCAAAGCTGAAAACATGTTTAGATGCTTTGGGGTACTGAGAGAGCTAGCCTAATCACTGACAATATTAGGCTGTTTGCCAGCAAAGAAATACAAAACTGTGCAAAAGAATGGGGTTTCAAGATCACCACCTCCTCGCCAAATAACAGCCAGAGCAATGGCAAAAATGAATCCGTAGTGACGATGGCCAAGGCTGCAGAAAGCCCTGGAGGACGACAGGATGGACTCGGAATTGGCATTTTGGCGCTGCAGAAATCAGGGGGGCTGGGGGGGGGGGCTTTTGGCCCAATGTTCAGGAACCTTTTAATACAAGCCAGCAGGGCAGTCTGAGGTCGGTGCATGACCGTCATGACTACAACACCCTGATGAAGATTGGCACTTCAACCCTTCACAGCCACAAGAGTGCATGTTGATAAAGCTGACGATGGGCTGTTCCGTATCAATCAATCATCACACGATGTTTGGACAGGCACACTTGCTCTGATGAAAAACCCAACCAATCTGTCACAAACTGTTGTGGAGAAAATTGTATAGTGGACTACAGTAGACAGATTGTAGAAGCCTTGACCGACATGAGCCTCACAATTTAATGTCTGAACTGGAATCCATAGTCTATACGTATGGGAAAGTAGGAAAATGCAAATAGAAAGGTTACGGACAGCGTTATTTTTTTCGTCAAATCAATAGTTAATTCAGGAACCCTGATCATATGTATTCGAGACCGCTTGCTAGCCTTGGCTCAAGTCATCTTATACAGGGTTAACTACCCCAAAGGCCGAGGGACAAATGTGCAGTCTAGATTTCCTTTGCAATTGGCAGCAAGCTTTCATTTTTCAGGTTGCCACCATCTCTCAAAATTACCTTCTACAATGAAAGTAGGGCAAATTTCGATATCGCACGTAAAGACCCACATACTAAACCAATCGACTTTCGTACCGTCGACATCTAAGCTCAACCAGAAGTTTCGTCTTGCTTCCAGGGGATTGTGCAGTTAAAGCCCAAAGACCGGTGACAATAGATACAGAAATATTTCTCCGCCTGTACTAGCTGATCTGCAGGCAACCATGACGTAACTGACAGGGGTAAAAAATAAAAAAACTAGGTCAAACAGCGATGGAGTGAAATACGAGACTCAAAACAGCCTATAAGATGCCACTCTCTAAGAAAGGCCCTGCCAGCTGCAAGCTAAACAACTATTGCAAGAATGCACAAGATAGGAACTACAGACGAAATGATGGCTATCTTGGCAGCTGAGTCTCTGGCGTTCCTTTGATTGAAGGAGAGTGTACCTGTGCCAAAAGCGGGGTGATAAAAGAAAAAAAAATAGCGTTAGCAAAGCTATACTTACACGTTGAGTCTCATCCTTGTATATAACCAATGTCCACAGAGGAACCGGGATCTAGCGTTAGACCTTGAAGAGCGACAAGGTCCTGAAAGAGAATTCACACACTTCACCGGTGGGAGACTAGTGAGGAATGGGTGCGAATCTCTCTCTGAATGTTCTCTTTCTGGTCGGTGATCATCTCCCTCCTAAGCAAGGAGGCTCATTGCTCACCACTCTCAACAAGCCTTTACATTTTCATTTTACATTCCCGATTGGCACAGACTGGATTCAAACCTGCGACGAAACGGCATCTAGCCGAACGGAAATTCTGCTTTCAATTGCTCAGACCAATCCACTGGCTTAAAATGCCGGTTTCATGGCGACCTTTGGCTTTTCCATGTGACACGATCGAGTCGCTCTGTTATCCATTTCCATGTAGCTCACATGTCGGAACCTACAGATTGGAATGACCTGAATTCGAAGAGACTGATGAAGATTAAGAAGGGGAGAGGGAAAAACAGGGAGAGAAAGAGAGAATGAAACCCAGAATTTGACACTGAAATGTTCAAGTGAAATCCTGGGTATCTCTCTCTGTCTTTCATTCTCTCCATCTCAATCTTCATCAATTTGTTTCAACTCAGCCCATTATGACCTGTAAGATCTGACATGCGAGCCACATTGTAGTGCATCACAGAACTGACGTTAATAATTCGACCGTTTCTTATAGAAAGACCAAAGCTCACCATGAAACCGATTATTTTAAGCTGACCGATTGGGCTGAGCAATTAACATTGGGATTTTCATTCAGCTAGGCACCATATCATCACAGATTTGAATCCGGTCTGTGCGAATCAGGAATGCGAAAGACAATATTTGATGGTTCAATTTATTCCTGAAGAGCTTCAGTTTCACCTAAGACTTGATATGATCACAAAAGAGTGTATGTTTGGAAAACGACTTGCAATGCTGTTTGGTTGATGTTTCTGATGTCTTTCACTCAATGAGACAATAAAAGGTCTTACCTGGAGCTGTGACAGCCGGTGCCTGGGCAGTTTGCTGGCCTAGAGCGAATGGTCCCTGAGATATGGTACGAATTTGACTAGCACCAACGTAAGAGTTGGCTTGTCGTTTCCTCCTCTTTGCCAGCAGGCAGCCTTGCGAGCAGCGATTTCCGTCTTCTCCCACCTGGCAAACAGCTACCTGGCAGTGGGAATAGACATAGGTGTACTGGCCAACAAACTCAAAGGCCTGCAGGCCAAATGTGATCGATTCTACTCCAGAAGCATTTATGAAGAGTGTGGGATCCACTGGGCAGCTGAATGGGACAAGAAAAAACCAAGATTCAGTTATATTTTTATCGTCCCTAATTGGTCTACTTGGGCTAAGTCAAGATCATAGTTTTGAACATTCAAGTTCAATGAGACATTTTGTCTTACAAATTTTCCCCTCCATGGGGGAAACTGTTTGGGACAGTTGGTTCTAGATATATTGTTATATTTTTTTTGAGCCCATCTCTGTGTGGAATGAAGCTCGGAGATTTCTGGTGATATCCGAATCAGGCAAGAAAGAAAATGATTTTTTGACCTAAAGCTTGCCACTGAGAAAAACTCATATCTGACTTACTCTTCTTGCAGAAAGGTGTACTGTGGAGTTGCGTCTGGCGAAGGCAGAGGTGTTGCCCAGCAACGCACACCAAACATGTCCAGCTGGCTGTCTGATGACTGAACGTTGAGGCGAAAGTAAAGGTGGTCGCTTAGAGACACAGCCATGGGGAAGCTGGTGACTGCGTTGCTGTAGGAGCTGTCCATTACTTGTAGGCTGACCGTGTACGTACCAAAGCCCTGTTCACCGAAGGACTCGCTGGATATAACGGGTTGAACCGCGTCGGCTGAGACTTGGTGGAAGTTGTCGAAAGAACAGATGACGGTGAAAGATGTTTTGTCAACCCTGTTGATCACCGCGTCTCCTGACGAAATGTGGCTCACCACGTTGGTGTAAGTTGTCTGTATTCGGCGAAGGACATGAGAGAGCCATGGTTACCAGTTCAATTATTCGACCGATTTCAGATTTGTAGAATTCAATTCGCATGGGAGTCTCATGTGCATTAGAGGTTTGAGATCCGCTGGCGCCTTCGACATAGGTACTTTATTATATAACGCAACTGCCAACTTGGTCTTCATCCTCACTCAAAGAGTATTGTAGAGATTTACGTCATGTCGCACCTCAATATCAATGCCGAATTTCTAAGAATTGAAATGACAGTGATATATTGAAGAGAAAGAGAGCCTGAGAGAGAGAGAGAGAGAGAGAGAGAGAGAGAGAGAGAGAGAGAGAG
>JAOWAR010049341.1:0-13103 GCA_028571005.1 Clathrina lutea
GAAACATGGCCATTTTCTCATTTCAATGGGGCTGGGGGGGGGGTCCTGTCTTAACTCCTGTAGCATGAAGATGCTTTGTATATGGGAGATTACAGTGTGTGTCTAACAATGGGCCAATGTTTTGATAAAGCTTCTTGACCGTCCTGAATTGTAATAGAGAAAGCTCTCTCTTCCTAGGTCACAGCTCGGTAAAATCACGAACGATGTTTCGGCTGAGCTGTGCCAGCCTTCATCAAGCCCTGAATAAACTGTTTATTCAGAACCTGATGAAGATGGGGATGGAGACTGTGCGTGTGTGTGTCATAATTGATGTAAGATATAGTTGGACAAGAGGCATAGGTGGAAAGCGTCTTGTTCTCAGCATGCAAAAACAACAACAAAAAAATTACGTATGTGTGTATGTGTGTGTGCACGATGCCACTTGCATGACAATGTCCAGAACACACTGTATGAGCGCAGCTCCCACTAGCGGCCTACCTCATCACACAGTCACACAGATTACTACACTGTGCACTTCTTCGCATTTTCAGACATGCCGTCCTGCTCTTCCTTCCGTCTCTTTACGTCTGCGCAATCAAGAACAGCAAGAGTAGCAGGATCTGTCTCACGCTCTTCCCTCCTTTTGGCCTGAGCTTCTCGAGCCACGTTCGTAGTCCAAGCGTAGTTTCGCTTCGGAAACTTTCCTCCAGCTGACTGATAAGGCGTTCCTTTTCCATCGTCAATCTCTTTTTCAGAGACACGGGCGACACTAAAGAAGCTCAGACAAGCTGCTTAGACAAGCGACTGCTAACTGTCAGATGCCGAACGCGCGAATACTGACAGTGAAATTGAGTTTCCCGAGCTCAAACGTTGGGCCAAAGACCGACACGCGACAGTCGCATGAGCGCCTGGTGCAGTGGCTGTGCCATTTGTTTTTGGGAAAACTGTCCCGAACCTCCGTAAGCCCCTTCTTGTCTCCAACACTTTCCATAAGTAGATGGTTTTTATGATATTGCCTGAACTGTAAAATGTCTTTTGGAAAAAACAAAATGAGCACATTTACTCTGGTTTTTCTGCAAATTAGGCAGTCAATTTTCAAAAATACTCCTCAGCAAGTGATGTCTGGAGTTATGGAATCGTTCTTTGGGAAGTCTATAACTTTGGGAAAGAACCGTACGCTTCTCTGTCAAACGAAGAGGTAAGACAGCCATGCGAAACCAAGCCGTTTGATTGACAAGAGAACTCACTCACATATAACTCCATGAAAATGTTTCCTGTCTTTTCAGCTTAAACATTGGTTCACAAATCTCGCAATGCATCTAGCTTGGGGTTGTTCCTTTTTACTTATTTTCGAGGCCCACTCTTTATTAGTCTTTTCATTTTAGACAAGAGTGTTGACTGTGGGGAAGGATTTAAGCCTCTAACCACCGTTTGTCATTTCTGTTTCTCAGTATCTTTGGTGTGCGTATGTAAGTCACATGTCAGTTGCTACTTCAAATACGGTTTATCACTGTTTGTCGTGTGTAGTTCAGAGAGGAGAGAAAAGAAAAGGGTGAGAGGTTTTGCCACCTGGGCTTGTCGCAGTACACCGGATAAATGCACTATAATTTTGTGCACATGAAAAGTCACTCCCACTGTGTGAGCGATATTACTGGCAAGAAGAAACCAAATACTTTTCTAGCGAGACATCCTGTAAAAATTTTGTCCATACAATTTTCGACATGGGAACTTTAATCAGAACCCAGTGAGGGTCACTAAAACTGTATTGAAGACTTGTTTGTTGATTAATGCGCAATTGGCTTTTTGTCCATTCTTCAAACCTGGGTCAGGTCATAGCTAAAGTTCAGGATGGCTATCGCCTTCCAAGGCCCCGGAGGGGCCCACCCCTCATCTATGACATCATGAAGAACTGCTGGTATGAATCTGCTGTTGCATTTTTGTACTGGTGTCCTGCATTTGGAACACTAACAGGACGTTGGCAACATGAAAATCATTAAACTGAATAAAGAAGAGAAGACAGAAGGCTGGAAAGAAACATGTTTTCATTATCTGAAACTCCTTCCACCTAAACATAGCCACTGAGGAGAATCGCTTAGAGCATTACAGAAAGTCTAGCGCAAACTGGCTATTGATGTCTCGGAAGCCTTCGAGCCGTCTTAAAAGCCGCCATTTATTTCTTCTTTATCTTAATTTTCACAATGCATGCAAACTAGCTGTTACTAATCTGTTCTTTCTGCCAACAGAATTCAATACAAATGATTTTTGAGATTATAAATCAATTTACTTAATGCACTGGCTTCTTCGTGTGAAGCCTTTGGCTCCTGGGCTAGTGTCTTCATCGAGATCTCCGTTGTTTGCTCGGTGTTGTTGCTTAGCACAAGCTGTAGCCTCACATCCTGCTCTATTCTAACCTTTTCTCTTCTGTAGCAGAGAGGATCTTCTAGGATAGACACTCTCCTCAGTTACCACATTCTTTTTAAAAAGATTTTTTTTGTTTACAGACCAATCAGGTAAATTCTGGCCTTTGTGACGTAACCAAGAGGACTAACTTCTCTTTACAAGTTGCGAGAAACCTATTCAAAATGAGCAGCTCGCGCTTACTCCACTTTCTTTCCCATGCAGGTCTTTGGATGAGAACGATCGTCCAACGTTTGCAGAAGTTCTTGAACTGCTTCCAACGCCTTAACAACCTTGTAATACCCAGTATCGCATCCCACGTGGATATTAAGCTAATTGCTTTTAGTTTCTTGTAACGTTCTCTCCTGATCTCACGCCAGCCAGCAGCTCCTTACAATGTTCTCTCCTGATCTCACGTCTGCCAGCAGTTTCTTACAACGTTCTCTCCTGATCTCACGCCAGCCAGCAGTCTCTTACAACGTTCTCTCCTGATCTCATGCCAGCCAGCAGTTTCTTACAACGTTCTCTCCTGATCTCACGCCAGCCAGCAGTCTCTTATAACGTTCTCTCCTGATCTCACGCCAGCCAGCAGTCTCTTATAACGTTCTCTCCTGATCTCACGCCAGACAGCAGTCTCTCATAACGTTCTCTCCTGATCTCATGCCAGCCAGCAGTTTGTTACAACGTTCTCTCCTGATCTCATGGCAGCCAACAGCTTCTTACAACGTTCTCTCCTGATCTCACGCCAGCCAGCTTTGTCGCCCCTTTCATTCTTCTAACCTTTGCACTATTCCAACTCCAGCCATGAAGTTACATGGTTTCTTTCAAACCAGTTTAAACCTGTTTTGATCAACGAAGCCACTCAGGAGTAAAGCACTTACTCACAATATGCCAAGGAACATTTTCTTATTTTCCTTATTTGAAAAAGCAATAGCATGCTTCAAGCGTCGTTCAAATAATGCTGATGTTTCTAACATGCCATAGTATTGTGGGTTGAAAAAGCTTTCTCCCTCTTTAGGTCAGAGCTCTTCCCGATGAACTTTCGAACGTTTTGGTTGGGTTGTGCCAACCTTCCTCATGTTCTGAATACCTTCCTTGTCTTAATGGCGATCAGTAATAGGGGCTAGTCATATAATTTCCTACATCCACTGTCCGTTTGGAAGTCTGTCGATACCAGAAAGTTGCAATTGTACGCTAATCTACGACTTCTGAAAAAAGCGATTTAGGACACCAGGGGAAGATTATTCAGAAGTTGTTTATCTCAAACGTTTTGGTGAGACTACACCATCATCAGTGAGAGAGGAGGAAATGCAGAAAAACTTGAAAACTAGAGGAGAGACTGTGCATGGGTTTGGGTATTTTAGAGGAGTAGTGAGAAATGAAGGTGAGAATGTGTGATCATAAATGTGTCAAAGTGAGAAGGGGGTAAAAGTGAGAATGTGTAACGGTGTGGAATGAAAGAAATATGAGAGAAGAGTTGGTGTAAGAGCGTGACTAGAGAAGCATTGACTGGTAAAGTGCTGATGGTAGGGTTTACGGGAGAAAACCAGTTCCCAAGTTCTCCCTACGGCGGTTGATTTCTGGTCTTTGTTGTTTGATTGAGAGCGCTTCCTGGATGTGTAGCCGTAGAACATCTTTAGCATGTTGGAGGATTTGGAATGAGATCTTTGGTCCAGTACAGGTTGGATGCTTCGTTGCATGACGTTCTCCAAAGGCTGAGTCTTTCGATTTTCGCCTGGCCCCATTGACGTGCTCTCTCCTTCGCACGTGGAGCTGCCTGGTGGTAATGCCGATGTATCTGTCGCGGCAGCCTGGGATTGTGCATATTCCCAGGTAGACAACAGAGTGTCGATGGCAAGTCTGGCGTGAAGGGCATGTCCTCCCCTTGCTGGCCTGCCGAGTCTTGTGGTCGGGTCTTCTAGTCCAGTCCTGTAATGATCTTCCACGTTGATTCACCAAGCGAGGTGGAATATTGTGTTGAGCAAGGATACGTTTGACATCACTGTTGAATTGGTCGTTGATGAATGGCAGCGACAACGAAAAGAGAGGTTTATCTGAAGTGTTGTGGTATTTGGGCTGTTTCTTGGTCGAGTTCCACTGCTCCGGGTAGCTGTTGTTGGGTAGCTTTTCATGCGTTTTCCGGATGGCTTTATCAACATGTTGACATGCAGGGTATTCGGTAGCTCGTTTGTGCTCATTCAGGATGATTGCTTTCTTCGTGGTAGCTGGCTGGTGGGATGTAAAGTGCATTGTGAGTCCCTTGTTGGCGGGCTTTGTGTACAGCTTCCGTTCGATTGCACCAGACGTTGAGACTTTGACTTTGATGTCCAGCATGGGAAGGAAGGAGTCTTCATCAGGAAGTTCCATCTCAAACTTGATTGTTGGATGTTTAGAAATGATTACTTCCAGCTCGCTTGGTGAATCAATGTGGAAGATCATTACAGAACTGGACTAGAAGACCTGACCACGGCACTCGGCAGGCCTTCAAAGGGAGGACAAGCCCTGCACGCCAGATTTGCCATCGACACTCTGTTGTCTACCTGGGAACATGGAAAATACCAGGCTGCCACGACAGATACATCGGCATTATCACCAGGCAGCTCCACGTGCGAAGGAGAGAGCACATCAATGGGGCCAGGCGAAAATCGAAAGACTCAGCCTTTGGAGAACGTCATGCAACGAAGCATCCAACCCGTACTGGACCAAAGATCTCATTCCAAATCCTCCAACACGCTAAAGATGTTCAATGTTTGGCCACACATCCAGGAAGCGCTCTCAATCAAACAACGGAGACCAGAAATCAACCGCCGTAGGGAGAACTTGGGAACTGGTTTTCTCCCGTAAACCTTACCATCAGCACTTTACCAGTCAATGCTTCTCTAGTCACGCTCTCACACCAACTCTTCTCTCATATTTCTTTCATTCCACACCATGACACATTCTCACTTTTACCCCCTTCTCACTTTGACACACTTTTGATCATACATTCTCACCTTCAATTCTCACCACACCTCGATAAAAACCAAGAATCACAGTCTCTCCTCTTGTTTCCAGTTTTTCTCCATTTCTGCATTTCCTCCTCTCTCACTGATGATGGTGTAGTCTCACCAAAACGTTTGCGATAAACAACATCTGAATAATCTTCTCCTAGTGTCTTGAGGCGGCAATCTGGCTTCCTGGGGGTCAAAAATCGATACTTTTAGTTTGAAGTTCTAAGTTGAACTAATTTCTTCCTTATCATATAAGGTATCATTTCTAAAAATTTGAAGGGATTTCTCCCACTGGTTTTGACGTAGCGAGTTTTGCCCGACCCTGTTGTAAGCCTTGACTTACACATATCACAAATTAACAGTGGATCTTTAGACAACCAGAACATTGTTTCAGTGTCCTTGCAGCATGCCGTTTTTAGGTTTAGCACCTTCATTTCGAGCAGCAGTTTCCAAAAATTTATAGATTTATGGGTGTATTGTGTGAGATAAAGCCAGTGTGCTGGTTATAAGGTCGCAACCTGGCTCAAAAAAAAAAAGAGGAAAAAATATCCCATATGAATAATGCGTTTTCTGTTTTTTTAGACAGGCTACGACCTTATAACCAGCACACTGGCTCTATCTCACACAATACACCAATAAACCTGTACATTTTGGGGTACTGCTGCTCAAAACGAAGGTGCTAAACCAAAAAATGGCATGCTGTAAGGACACTAAAGCAATGTTCTGGTTGTCTATAGATCCACTGTTGTTTTGTGATATGCGTAAGTTGACATTGTGAAAGCCAGGGTGGGCAGATGGTGGGTGGTGACAAAGTTTTTGTGGGCTCAGCACCTTGGGCTCATAGCTGGGCTTGTGGGAACGTCAATATTGAGTCTCCTCTGCACTTCAAACTTGCTGGACACTGGTCACAAGCCAGGATTGTACATTTTTCGAACGGTGCACTGCCTTATCGCCTAAACCAACAAAGCTGTAGTCTAACAAGGCCATGGAGATCTTTCTGACATGTATGTTCGCCCAGGGAGCTGTCCTGAAAATTTTAATACAATGGTGCAAGGGGTTTTGCTGTAACATGCTTGAAAAGAACGACTTGTCGGGAACGCTGATTGCCACCTTAAATCGCATTTTTCATGACGATGAGGATGATGAGGGTGAAGACAAAAAAGACCGTTACCTCTCTTAATCTACGACTTTTGCCAGAAATCTCAACTTGGAAATCACGGATATCCACAGTGTTCAATCCCGAGCACGATTAGGACAGCATAGAGGAGAACATAGGGAAGAACGGCGAAGTCAGACTGTCCGGGAAAAAAATGGTGCCACGTAGGTGTGGCTCGCAATTACTCCAGCCGTTGCCCTTCGCACGGTTACACTGAGGAGATCTCTAGATCATTTTAGGTCAGAAACTGAGTGAGGGTCAGCGACAAACCAAGGCAAGACATCCAAGTTTTGCAATCTCATGGAAAAGCATCTAGTGATTCCGAAGGATTTTCTTCTCTTTCACGACACCGGTTTCGCTCTTATTCAGAATATATTGATTATGATTGCTTTCTATGTGAAGTCACAGCTTTCACAGAACTACCAACGGGTGGTCAGGAAAGCTGACAAGGAAGTTGTAGTCTGCATGCTCCAGCCTGTCCCTCTCGCACGGGAACTGTAAAAACAATTGACGTGTATCAAAAATATGTTCGCAAAGATATATTATTCAGGGAATTAGGAAAAAATAGTATAGTAAGATATGTAAAAGAAACGTTGGGACAGGAATGCTAATGCACAAAGTAAAGCAAATGTAGGCGACTGCGATTTCATGTCTGAACTAGTTTTCTTTCCCTTTCCTTCAGAGACATACACGGATGCGAAGGGCAGCATCCACACATCTAGTTGCACGTTGACTTCACACACTCATGCTCTTGTTGTTTGTATATACTGCAGCCGTTTCCCTTTGTTTAGATTGTTCATTGTATGTCTCTTACGAAAAGGGAAAGAAAACTAGCTCAGACATGAAATCACAGTCGTCTACGTGTGCTTTACTTTGTGTATTAGATCTGAAAGCGCTGCTTTACGCCCCCTCGCTTTCCCCACGTCCCCTCCCCAGTGAAGAAAGCCCATTTCAATCTCCTAGTGACTCAATACGCGACGGAAACCTCCTTCCGGGCTCTAGAGCCCTTACAATTATGTGCTGGGGTTTCCATAACGCCTCGTCTGCGCAGCAAGACCTGTTTCGACGCACAAGACCCGTTTCTATACCCAAGACCAATTTCTATGCACAGTAGTAGCCGGGCCTGATCAGCCGTTCAAAACTTCTCCAGAGACGTCGGCTTTCACCGCGCCCCGATGTGTTGGAAGGGACTTTAGGAGCAGCTTTGAGGAGTATGCGGATATCCGAAGATGTCCTTGCAATCTGTTCTTAGGCAGTAGGCAGATGCTCTTTTTGTTCTCAGCCCAACCAGCAGAGTCGGCTGGAAAGGAAAAGACGCTCAGCCGATGCCTCTTGGACTTAGTAGTAGTGGTAGTAGTAGTAGTAGCTTTATTTGCTTAAAGTAGGAGTGTCAACAGACTATCCAAAGTCTACTCAAAGACAACCTACTGAAAGAAGGACGAGAAAAGCTATGGAGCTATGGAGCCATAGGGAAATACTACTTGTCGTTGCTTCTTGTTTTAAAGTACCGTAGATCACCGAGCACATCGAACACTGATCTTCAACTGAAAGCTCAAATCTTGACGCGGCCTACATTAGCAGCGCTCTAACAATCTCGACTGGAATTACAGTAAATTAGAGAGCCCTGAGGTTGTCATTGAACGGGTTTCTCGAGCAATTCAGGAGTGCACGTGTTGACTTGAATGTGTGTCACAATGAATTTCGGTCGTAGAGGGTCTGGTGGGCAAGTCAGCCTTGCCTCCCTCAGCTTGACGATCTGTATTGCAGAAAGATTGCTCACGGCGACAACGTCTGTCTCTGTCGAGCATAAGGGGTCGGTGAAAGATGTGCGCGAGTTTTTGGGTTTTGTCCTTCACTCCTTTAAATGATAACCCAGTAAGTACATTTTCATTGAGAATTCAGGCAGATTTAATCTATGCTTCTGGGTCAATCAGTCGACAGCAGTTAGTCAGGACTTTCTCTTTAGAAGCATAAGGTGAGAGATAAATTAGTGAGAAAGTGAAGTCGAAAGTTCAAAGGATAAAGAAGGAAGCAAGGCATCAGCGAGAGCGGAAAAATACACTAGCCATTCTGACGGGCTGTTGCGTTATCATAGCGTCATTCAGTCAGCCCTCCCTGACTTCACTTCCTGGACAAGAGCCAAACACTGAAGAAGACCCCTCTCCACCGTAAGCTCACGAACACTGATGGAGCCATTGAACAGCTCGCTTACGAAGAAGATCGCACTGTTCGGTGCAATAGCGACATACCCTCATGCGTCAAGCGAGATTTGTAGCTAGCAACTGGAGCATGGAGCAGTGAGGAAAATGCCTTGCAAAATGTCTGTGTAGCATCGATGAAGGAAAACGTTGACGGATAGTCTTCAAAACAGTCAGGAGTACTCTGCTGCACTTGATGCCATCCTTTGTTGGTAAAGTCGGCAAGCTACTGATTTTGAAGAACATTGAGTTGGTGAAACCTTTGAATGACTTCGAAAGAGTGGCCTCGGACACTCCAAATCCAGTTCCGCTCAAAACGGTTCAGGCGAAGACGCATGAACACAGACAGCAGCTGATCATTTAGGTCAAATGAAAAACAGTTGCTTTTTTTCCTGCCAGTTCCATGCGGCAAGCTCGCTGAAGAAGGTCCACTGCTGCCGTCCGTTCGCTCGGGAAGCGAGGTCCTCTCGTTTGGCGCTACCTCGAGCGAGGAGCAGACTTGAACGGGAACACCGACAGTACAGCTCCACGCCACTTCACTGGTCCCCGCAGTTTTCTCCAATCTATGCCTTGATCCTGTCAAAAACTTCGCTGATGCAAGATGTCCACCCCACACGACACAACTTGTTGATGACCACGACCGAGCGACCTCCGTCCACAAGCCAACGGTTCGCCATCCGGGCTTGTATCTTTGGGAAATCTGTCAAATTAAAGCCCTGATTTCTTTCTTCGTCGGCTGGTTGACTGTTTTTGGCGGAGAATCCTCACACGAGTTGTCCCAAGAACAACAACAACAACAACAACAACAACAACAACAACAACAACAACCACAACAACAACAACAACAGTTCTAGGCTAACGTATCCGGGCTCGACCTGGCCCGTTTGGGCGGGGCGGGCTTATTGCGGATTCGGTAATTTTGGAGTCCACCGGACCCATAGATGACTGAGCACTCAGCAAATATTTTGGCAAATCTTAGTTTCGAGAAACCCATCCCTTTGAACCCGTGTCGGTCGAGCGAGACCATAATGAATGTCATACGGAACGCCAGCCACTCGTGCACGCGAGCGCATGGCTAATGCGACTGGCCGTCTCAAGGGCGCTGTGCGCGTGGGTCAGTAGGTGCTATGGTATGCGCAAGTGCATGCATGCACCAGTGCGCACTCGGCCCGGCTCGGTTTTCCCCACGTCCGCGACTCTACTTTCTTCCCTGTAGAAACAAGGAGTCACCAATGCTTCAGGCACGTTTCAATATTTGTAGCGGCTCTTCCATCGAATTTCTTCGATCCTGACGTGCTCTTGTTTTGCTCGGACCGGCTTCAAAGCAGCCCGCTTTAGTCGCTATGTTTCTTCGTTTTTGGCCGTTGTGTACCCGCACCGTGATGAACAACTCGCCGTCTCTTTCGGAGGCCAGTGCCACGATCTGCTTATTCTCCAACGTCCATCACGGAGCGGAACTGGTCAATTGGTGAATGTCGGTGAGGAGAATGAGCTAAAGGGTACGGCCATCACTACACTGCGGGAGCAGGCGCAAAAGACAGGTCTATAGTATCGCCTACACTACGGGAACGGGCGCTACTCCGACTGTGCATGCCACAGCCCGCCGCCCTCTTTCTTGCCTTCTCTTCACCAACTTTCTCATTAACTTTCAAACGACCCAACTCTTTTCGACAAGACCACAATCAAGATTGTTTCTAGACGTTTCGGCAAAACTGTGATGGCCTTCTTCGCCTTGTTCATGGCAGACTAATTCTTAGCGATGTAGAGCGCTTCTATAACCTTTCGCGACATCTTAGTAGCGACATCGTCGGTTAGAGAAGCGCTCCACATCGCTAAGGATTATGGTATCGAACTTAGCGCAGCATGGCTAGACTTAGGGCGAAAGTAGGGTTTTGTTTTGCGCATGCTTCAGCGTCTACGTGGAGATAAAAAAGGTTCTATTTGTGTCAGGTGTTTTCATCATTCTACTGAAGACGGCCATCACAGTATGGCCATCGCAATACGGCCATCACAGTATGGCCGAAACGTCTAGAAACAATCCTGGTTGTGGTCTTGTCGAAAAGAGTTGGGTTCGTTTGAAAGTCTCAATCAGACTAAAGAATTTGTTCGTTTTCTCACTAACCGTTCTCTCTTCGGCTTGCAGCGGTTATTGTCACAAACTAGCCGAGTTGGACGTGACATGCAACGAGAATACTGTACTTTGCCTTGTTAATTGCTCATGGGCGTGCACGCCGGAATGTACCGTCCTTAAAATTGGTTATTGGACTTCCATCAATTGCCTTGCGTGACGTGGAGGTGTTCCTTAGGCTGTAGATCTTTTCCCTTGACCAGCTAGTGGAGGGCTTCTCACCAAAGACGTCAGCAAACGTCAGCCGATCTCGAGGTTTAGCTGAGACTTTTACAGAGACACTGCCCTGCACTATCTTCCGCGGTGATGTCTGTCGTTTGACAACTCTCCAAATACGGTACGATAGCTGTTTGAAATTTCTCGGAGGTTTCTCAAGACTTACAAGTCCATAGAATGTATAACGGAAGTCCCGTACTTGAAGCGCTGTAGATCTTAACGCTAACCCTCCGTACCCCAGCACAACTCCACGCTAACCCTCCGTACCCCAGCACAACTCCACGAGAACCACTTCGTTCCCTTCCTTCTTTCCAAGTAGCCCGTCCCCACTCGAGCACGCGGATACCGTGCAATGAATGAGGCCGTGCTGATTGGGACAAAGGGCGAATCAGCCGGAGGAAATTGATGTTTCTAACGTTTTGAGTACAGTGGCTGCCCAAGTGGTACGGGTGATGCAGCCCTTTTCGGTTGCGCGTCAACGTCTTGTTTAGAATGCTGCGCTCGACCCGGCTGTCCTGATGGATAGTTGGCAGCTTTTCTGCCTCCCTTAGCTTTGCGCGACATTTAGTTCAGGTCCATTTCTCCGACTTAAAACGTGCTTTCATTCATCTGCGGAGTTCGTCTGAAACGGTTTGGCCACCTACTGAGTCGACCAATGTACGGATTAGAACAAAAGCTACGTCACGGAGCTCCGAACAATTTACGTGACGGACGGTGTGCAGTTCTCTCACCCGCAGCTTTAAATGAGCTGTTTCTGGAGTAGCATTGAAGTTTCGCCGATCGACAGAGATCACAATCTGTTCTCCCGCGGCAGAAAAAAAGAAACGGTGTAAAAGAAACAAATACCCACTCAGTGCATCTCAGCTGCCTTGTTATCGCCTCATGTTTTTAGTCGTAAACAAGGTCGAGGTGTGGGGCATCGAACAGGTCAATCCTATAAGGTCCTTCTGTGGAAAGGCCAAACCCCGCTCTGACGCACTGCGTGATTCGACAAAAATCTCCACCGTCGTTACATTGGAGAACTAACTCCTCATGTTTTCTCCAGCAATTGAGCAATGTTGGATTGACTGTGCAATACAATGACTATTAGGCGTCACCGAGCATCCGGTGTGCTGATCAGCGGTGCCTTCATCTCTTGGATGTTATTTTTTGGGGTAGAGGTGATAACAAACTCTGCCTCAGTCGAGGGCAAGATATCAATGAAGGTAGTCATTTTAGTCAATTTTTTCATTGCCCCGATTTTATTGATTACTAGCTGAGTACCCGTCCTGCGGACAGGTCATGCTTTGCACGAAATGAGCGGACCGGAGTCAAGGACGACACCGCGGTCCAAGAGGTTCACTTCTAACTGATCTTAGTCTGTAGGTAGGGTTGCGCCGCCAGCCGCGCGATGCCCGGTCCAAAAAGGCGTCCCCCGTGCATGTGCGACCTCTAGGTGAATGGCTGTTGTGGCTGAGACTGTGACAAAGTTAGCTGCCTATACCTTTGTATACCGCGGGGTGCCCATACCGTTGGATACGGCAGGGTGGTGGTGTCTTCGTACCGCAGGAAGAAGAGCTCGGCGAAAGTTCGTTCTTTGGCCAAAACACGGACCTGGCACAAATACCACGTACACATACTTAGGAGTAGGTGCATTGTGTGTTGAAGTAGGTGCTACAAATAGTCAGTTAATTGTGGAGCCTGCACTCCGTGAATGCACCGCAGCACAGCTGCATGTTGGAGATGTCAAGAAGTCACACAGCTATCTACGCTCCGCGAGGCTGAGCGAGCTCGAGCTTGTGCAAGTAGCAATGCCAGCGAGGAAAATTGTTGTTTGAAGCTTGACTTGAGGCTTCTTTCGGTGTTTTAGCCTCGATAAAGCTCCAAGCGATGCTTAAGGTTTTCGTGGCAGTTTAAAGCGAATTTTAAAGCTCACTTTTTTTATCCATGCCTACCCACCAGTTCCATGGTCTGTGGCGACTGCTGGCAAGACCGACATCCGCCAGCCAGACCAACTCATGCAGGAGCAAAACCTGCCCGGCACCTGGCATCTGCCATCG
>JAOWAR010049452.1:0-13101 GCA_028571005.1 Clathrina lutea
CAACGACAACTCGCCTTGTTTACCGTTGGTGGGAGCGCTGCTTTGAAAGGGAGCGTCTTTCGGGGTTTGGGCCGATGAACTATAGCATGTGAAATAGATGCTGCCGTGCCCTCGTTTTGATTGACGAACTGGACGCCATGAACTAGTAAATCCCTAGTTTTTCCATGGTTTCTGATGCCGTTTTTCTATCACCGTCCGAAGAAGAGCTGTTGGACAACGCTTTGCCTGGGTTAGACTCAGTAGTGACACAGACACAGCGTGCGCGGGGATATTGGGTGGGGTGACGAGGACACGTCTAGTGATGACGGTTTTGAATGGACTACTTTGTTGCTCGCGGACGTGTTCATCCTGAAAGACGAGTGCGTTGACAAGGAACTCGAGGTCGGGGAGGTCGTGATGCTAGGCTTCCTATCAGGAAGAGGACCCGTCGAAGGAGGGCGTGGCAGAGGGTGCCACCCGCTGGTTGTGGAGCACGTTGTGGGCGTAGTGATGGTCGTGGATGAGGTGCAGGCCAAAGAAGTTGAAATCGCAACTGCATGCATCATAGCAACAGTAACTAACAACAGTAGAGTAGTCTAAAGCTTACACCATGCACCAGTGCAGCACTTTCCAGACGGGGAGCAGCGTCAACAGTGGCCCAGGCAACAAGCGCGTTCATCGCTGTTTGCTAGTGCAAACACCACCGGCCCCTGGGCGCCCCACAGCACTCGGGCGGCGGGCAAAAAAAATCGACACGATGAAACTTTCTACTTTCGCTTCTGCTTTTCGTATTTTGGGCTTTCCCCTGTCATATACGTAAATGTTCCTTTGCGGAAAAAAACCGATTTCTGGTTTAGGAGAAATTGTTTGTTGCGAAATTTTTTGCGTTAACAGTACCACACTTTGTCCCTACCAGCTCGTCCGACGACGCTGATAACGGTGGTTATGCCAACCCTCCTGACTTTCAACCAGCGAACACCCAGTTTGGCCTTCAGTTTCCGACAGGTTTCCAATCTAAGGTACAAATGGAGTGCTTTGTTCAAGTTAAATTTCAATGGTGAAATTATTGATTCTCTCCTTGCCTTTAACAATGCATGTGCTGCTCCTCGGATCGCAAAGAGACCAGTGTATTGGAGGCTATCCTACAACCAATGGACAGAGACAACCAGGAAAGAGATGGACCAGCTGATTACTCTTCTCATTTTACAAGCGTTAAACGAACTCCCGACGGCTCAGGACTACTAGTCAACCTTGGCTTTGCTCAAAGGCAACTCTACTCTCATGATTGATCCCGTCTCATGAGCCTTTCAAGGCTTTGCTCTGTTTTATTGATGTTGTGGACAGAGAAAGTGAGGACCGAAGAGCAGCTGAGGAAGGTTAGGTACCTTACGACCATATGAAGCATCTGTGTAACGACATATGCAAACCTGGCCAATACGTGTCTATGGACTAGCGAATGATCAGGAGCAACGCGACGTTCTCGCTCAAACAATACCTCCCCAAAAGGCCGTGCAACTCAGAATTCAAAGTCATTGACACTTGCGACGCACCAACTGCCATCACGCTTGATTTTGAGGTGCACAGGCCAAGGCACTGCTGATGACCAAAGCCTGACACACGCCATTGCTCATCGTTTGTCTTCCTCTCTGGACAACCTGAATCCCTTAGTTGCCACTAACAACTACTACTATTAATGTTCTCCTGCTCTAGCTGCTAATCCGCTACTTAGAGGTGTTCATCTGGTAAGAACTCCACGGTTCAACAGACGTGATTTCTCGGCTAAGTTGAAGCAAGATGCCAAGCAGTTCAAGAAGTACGTAGGACACGGTGCACGGAGGTCTGGTCAAGTCATTTTCACCAGAGCTATGTGGATGATGCGTTTTCCAGAACGGTCAGCAAACGACGGATGATGTTGTTCAAATGGAAGTCATGGTTGGAAGTGAAAGCGGTGAGAGCAGCCTCATTCACGATGTGGAAACCCTGAATAGCGACTGTGAATAGGACAAGGCTGAGGACAGATGGCAGAAGCGAGAATGAACGCAATCAGCGAACAAGATCTGTGCTGCTGACTCTGTAGCAACGGACTTTATGAGTGGCACAGTTGCAAGGGCAAACACTGCTGGACCCAAATGAACACCGTGTGTGATGCCCTCCTGTCGTGGAAGTGTGCTTTCCAGGGCTTATTCTAGGATTTTGGTAATTTAACCGGTTCATCCCCAGCCATCTCAACAAGTACCAACCTAAGTTTACCCAGGCAAGAAGGCCAACCAATTCAGCCAAGATTATGAACTCACTTAAAATGTACTCACAGAGTGGTCAGTTTGGTCAACTTATCGAAGATGCCGGGGCGCAAAGCGGTTAAATTGTTTTTGTATAGACCACTGCAAAACGAAAAAAAGTTAAGAGAATCACAGAGGTGAGGAGCGATCTTCTCCCACAATGAAGCAAAGCCTATGCAGGTTTAGACCAACAACCACTGGCTGTGGAACAACAAATGGGAGGGCAGCCCTGCGCTAGTTTCATGTCTGTCAACAAGACCCAAGATGATGGAGAAGGACAGCCCTGTGCTAGGTACACGTCTGTCAACGAACACCAAAGATCACAAACTGACCAAACAAAGTGAAGCGACCAAAAAATTTAATGTACTCACAGATATGACAGGTTGGTGAACTTATCGAAGATGTGGTCTGGCAGGGTTTTGATTTTGTTCAACCCTAGATGACTGTGAAAGTAGGCAAAAGGAAATGAGACAAAGACAGGGCCAACTGATTTTCTTTTGTTTTCTACCATGAGACAACTTTGAAATGTTCAAAATCTCATTTGGCCAAAACAACCCCTGTGTACCGGACATTCCTCATTGGATAAACGTTGTGTTTGGTTTCCTCTGTTGCAATTCAGTACAGCTGTTTAGTTCATCATTTTACCAAATTTGAGCTCACACATTTTCAGTCTCTGTAGCTTATTAGCACTGGCCTTCACTCCTCGTTCGCAGTTTTTTTGCTTCCATGTCCTAGATACGTCGTTCATTGAAACGGTCTTAACTGAACGTTTACATTGGTAGGTTGGTCTCGCGTGCCGTGCAGGCCTGCTCTTCCCAGCGTCTGCTGATCAGCTATCTCACTGAGCCCGAGGAATATTCTCTCTCACTGACCTTCACCACTTGACCGGGAAAGTGTTCACCACTTGACCGGGAAAGTGGATTTTTGGCGGACGAAGGTGCGTATAACGACCTTCCAACCTTTACTGGGTGTGTGTCACGGTTTAAGGATTGTCTTTCGCCATGGATGAGAGTATTCATGCTGTAAGGCCGAAAAATTAGTTGCCAGTGCTGTGGTAGTTCCAGAAGGCAATGCACGGTGTTGGTTTATTATCATCCTCTGAGAAAAAGGTTTCCGCCGTGTTTATGGTCGTCCTTCACAGAAGAGTTTTTGGTCGTCCCGATCGTCCCCGCCGTCCCCCTTCTGCCCATCCTCCCAATCCTCCCCGTCCGCTTCTAGTCGTTCCCTCCGTCCCGTCATCCCCGTCTCCCTCCCCGTCCTCTCCGTCCTCCCCGTCCTCCCCATCCTTCCAGTCCTTCACCTCGTCCCCGTCCTCCCCATGCATCCTCACCGTCTTCCCCGTCCTCCCCGTCCTCCTCCCCTCCTCTTCCTTCTCCTCCTCCTCCAACTCCAACACCTCCTCCTTCTCGTCCTCCTCGTCTTACTCGTCCTCCTCGACCTCCTCCTCCTCTTCATCCTCCTCCTCATCCTCATCCTCTTCGTAATCCTCCTCGTTGTCCTTATCGACCTCCTCGTCCTCCTCGTCTCCCTCTTCCTCCTCATCCTTGTCGTCCTGATCCTCCTCATCCTCCTCCTCCTCCTCCTCCTCTCCTCCTCTCTTCTCCTTCTCGCCCTCCTTCTCCTTGTCCTTCTCAGCCTCCTCCTCCCCTCCTCCTCCTCATTACCGCCACCACCACCACCATCACCACAACCACAACCACACCACCACCACCACCACCACCACCACCACCACCACCAACAACAACAACAACAACAACAACACCAAAACCACCAACACCACCACCAACACCCCCACCACCATCATCACCATCATCATCATCATTATCCACATCATCATCGTCAGGGTGGTAGATTGGATTAAGGAAGAGGCAGAGAAGGTGTGGAAGAAGGAAGTAGAAAGCAGGAAGGATTTAGGAAGTGCAAAGAAAATCAGGTAAAGCTATTCAGGGCAGACTATTTAAAGGGGGGTTAGTGGGAATAGGATAAGAGAAAAATGAAAAAGGAAATGTGAATGGTGGGACATTTTAGATGATAGGTCGGGAGGGCAGCGGTAGGCACTGGTTTTGGCCACTTCCCCATTGGATGTCTTGCTTGCCTACTGTCGACATGTGCGTGCTTTTTTTGTATTCCCATCTTCTTTCTTTGTACTTGTGTCGGTGTTGTGTCTTGGTGACTGTGGTGGTTCAAGGCACCTTGGGGTTTGCGGTTGTGCAGTGCATCCAGATGGATTTTCGGGCCCTATGGCCGCCTTGGAGGGAAGAGTGTATTACATTATCATTGGGTTTTGTCAGTTAGTTCTTCTTTCCTACTTTGATTTTTTTACCGTTCTTTCCTTCTATTTGCTCGATCGTTTGTCGTTCTGTCCTGATCTTTTGTCACCCTTACGTTCTTTTCTCTCATCTTTCGTTACCTTTCATTCTTTTCTCTAATCTTTTCTTGTCTCTCCCATTTTCTCTTCTCTATACCATTTTCTCTACTCTGTTCCTTTCCTTTCTTTTCATCCATGACTCCCAGTATCATTTCCACGGCCTTTACCTTTATTTTACCTCATTTAATTCCAGAGATTTACATTGTGCTTTCATTTTAAGCGGGGTTCCATCTGAAAGGCGAAATGCAATAAATCATCAGCATTGTCATCGTCGTCGTCGTCGTCGTCTTCGTCATCGTCATCGTCGTCTTCGTCATCGTCGTCGTCGCCGTTGTCGTCATCGTCATCCTCACCAGCACCATCACCTTCACCATCACCATCACCATCACCTACACCATTACCATCACCCTCACCCTCACCGTCACCGTCACCGCACCATCACCATCACCATCACATTTCCACCGTTCCACTTCTCCTTGAGGGAGCATCAAGCAGCAACATGGTTTTTTTGGTCACACACAAACACTGCCAACCACGGCCACCACTCCCAGGTCCGGCTACGCCCAGTTGCTCTTCGCCCTTGGCTCCGATCGACGCCTGAGCTTCACCGGGTGTCGATATCGCGATCACGGCAAAGCTTCCCAGCGCCCCATTGCCAGGGAAAAAATTGACTTGGCCGCCAATTTGTCTGCTGGACATCGATCGATGTCACTCTTGGGAGGTGGGTCCCAGGCAGTCTGGTTGCTCACCGTTAAAACCACGACGATAAGACGTGGTTGCTCATTTATGGTTGGCTTTCCTTGCTGCGAGGAGGAAGTCTGTCCGCCTTCGCAGTTGGCAATGGTCACTTATAACTAGGCTTTTCTCTCTTAAAAAGATCTCCAGGTCTGCCGGACAGACGATAGGATTTCTTCCCACCAGACGACCGCTTTCATATCCCCGAAGGATTTCACCCCGTCCGCCGGGAGACAATTCTCCAAGATGTTCGTCTGACGCACCTCAAGCTGGATGAAGGCAGATCCCTGATGTCTCCGTGCTGAACGAAATCGACCACAGCATGCTTTCCCACGTGCGCCATACGCCACCACAATTGTCTCCTTCACATTTCAGTAGTGTGCTGCGCTCGTCCTGTTGAGCTCGCTAACGATTTCTTCAGCTCGCCCCATGAAGTGTGGAAGAAGTTCCTGAGCCCAATCCTGCTCTCTCTTCCTGGCGTCTTGGACAATGGTCTCACAGGCATCAAAGCAGTCCTCCAATCAGAGATCAGTGATCTTCACCTTCTTCGACGAGGAAGATTGAGTGGACGGCACGATTGACATCTTCTTCAGATCAGCCCACTGTTCCAAAATTAGCTGTTGGACCTTCAGCTGGATAAGAGAGGACCAGCCCTCAATGGCGGCTGCTTGGCAGCTCACCCGGCCCAGGTTCTCGTCATAGTCATGTCCGCTTTCAATGTGGTCGTCCACATGCATTTCCTGTTCCGACCTACCGGCACTGACCTCCACCAAAGCAACAACAAAATGAGATAGTAGGTGACATTCTCTAGTCGAAAACCGAAGCTCCTGACACGTGTCCTTTACCTCACCTATGTTCAGGGCGAACAGGCTATCCGCTGAACTTCTCGAAGGTTGCTCATGACTCCAGGCACTTCACTTTCAATGATGACTTACCTCTAGGATCCCACCGCTACCACCAAATGTGAGGAACCGGACACCACAGCAAAGCTCCACAACACGCCGGCGACAGATTGTTCTGAAAACTCTCTCCATCTTCCTCACCGCCATCATCCAATCTTTTATCCGGAATGAAGTCTATGCCAGCTCCTGGGAACGCAACAGAGGGAGAAAGTTAACTCAAGAAAAAAATCGATGGGTGAACCGGAAATCGAACTCGGGTCGTTGGAATTATGTTCTAATGATCTACCGACTGGGCAGTCCGCCCGATCCGCTAAACACCAAGCAGATGAGCTTTCTGGCTACTGATACCTCTACGGAGTGGCAGCCGGCGCCAGCTGCTCGGGTGACCCTTTTGCTGCCTGGATGAGAGGTGGTTTAGAGACTAGGATGCTATAGCTGAACTAACCTGGATCTCTCTGATGAACGGGTTCTGGAATAATCACTGGCTCCTTCGACAAAGAGTGCATTTCCACGGCAGCAATCCGTTAGCAACATCTAGATAATTCGGCATTGGACATCAACATAACTCGGCATTGGACATCGAGATAATTCGGCATTGAACATCATTGGACATCAAGATAGTTTGGCCTTGGATATCAAGATAATTCGGCATTGGACACCAAGATAATTCGGCATTGGACATCAAGATAATTCAGCATTGGACGCCGCATCAGGATAATTCGGCATTGGACATAAAGATAATTCAGCATTGGACATCAAGATAATTCGGCATTGGACATCATTGGACATTAAGATAATTCGGCATTGGACATCAAGATAATTCGGCATGGGACATCAAGATAATTCGGCATTGGACATCAAGATAATTCGGCATTGGACATCATTGGACATCAAGCTAATTCGGCATTGGTCATCAAGATAATTCAGCATTAGACATCAAGATGATTTGGCATTGGACATCAAGATAATTCGGCATTGGACATCATTGGACATGAAGATAATTCGGCGTTGGACATCATTGGACATCAAGATAATTCAGCATTGGACATCATTGGATATCAAGATAATTCGGCATTGGACATCAAGAAAATTCGGCATTGGACCTGGATATTTGGAAGGGCCACTTGTTGATTAACGTTGTTGAAGGCGTTTGGCACATCGATGAGAATGACAGCTTCCATGTCCATTTGCTGGCAAAAAGCGTGCAGAGTGTCAATTGCAGCTTCACATCCGACCAACGCAAATTCGGAAAGTGCCCTTAGCACTGAAAACATCTTTGTTGCAGAGACGTAGGCTCAATGGCTCTGACTCTGATACGCCGGACTTTGCAAATCAAAATTCAGCAGGCACCAAGTTGCTTCTCAAGTGTAATTGGGCTACATGTAACAAAAGCTGTCGGCAATGAAAACCCCGAAGGCTCGGCACAAAGGCGGCGAGCGCACGCAGCAATTGAGGAACGAAGCTCTTAAGACTCTTTATGGGAACTTGTGTCAATGCGTCTCAAGGCAGCTGCCTGCATGCCAGAATTTCCTGCAGAACCTTGAGTGCGTAAATCTGCGGCTTGAATACACTCGGTAGTTATGACATCAAAGGCTACAGGATGGGTGATGCTCCAACTCTGATAAGTGCATGTGGACATCCGTAGGACCAGGATGTTTCTCCTGTAGAGCAGTACGCACAGTGATCATACCCCTCATCCAGGAAGGCGCCAATGGATAGGATTCCACCGGAGGAATTTTCAGAGAGATAGCGAAATGCAGAATAAAGACTTCCTACTAGGTTAATTTGGGAAAGGTCCGCAGCGTGGTAATATTTTTTTGTCAGGGAAGATCCGATGTACTCTGCATGTTAGTTCCAAACGATGCTGAATGGTGGGACATTCCTTCAGGAAGTTACTATGTTCCCACTTTACCACACTGGGAAACAACGTTTCAAAGCTGCAACTTCATCACTAGAGCTTGCCTTGAACGAAAAGTGGGGCTTCTGACGAAGCAATGCACAGACCACCATCCCAGCCACAAAGGTGACCGACTCCATTGCAGGCGCTTGTGCGAATGCCTTGAATAGACTCATCTGCTCATCGGCAAAGTTCTTCCCAGTTTTAGATCCGGGACGAGAAAAATATTTTTCGCCGATCTCCGCATAAGCCGGATGGACGACTTGAGCAACCTCTCACCCACAAAGGACTTCCCCATTCAAAACGGCCCAGCCGTCATTTAACAGGGTAAAGCTTGAGGCAGCAAGTTAAGAAAATAGGACTAATTGACTCATAAGAGATGAGGGAGAAATTACCATGTTGACCATAATGACAATTTTCAAAAGTATGCATCAGTAAGGTCTTGTTCTAAAAGTTTCACGAGGTCTTGTTCTAAAATTATCAAACTATGCATTTGTAAGGTATTCTTTTAAACATCAAAACCCTAAGCACTTTGTTTCTATGGAACGAACTTACAGCCGAAAAACATTGCTCGCCAAGTTGGCACTGGTTGGAAGTGTATGTAGCCCCTCTGTAAACTTCCCGCTACACCGCCATTCTCGAGTTACACAGCAGAAACAGCCTTAGCGGAGAGAGAGAAGGGAGAAGAGAAAGAATGGGGTGAGGTGGTGTCATCAAACAAAACTGGAGGTCGAAGAGGCTTGAAACGGAAAGCTACAGGAAATATTAAGCCTGAGACTGATTGTCTTCCCACGTCACGGTGATTGCAGGGGAAGGGGGTGGTAGAAATGCATTCGATGGTAAAAAGATTGATATGAGAGAGTATCCCGGAGCTTGTTTCTCTATTGTAGCTTACTTTAGCACAGAAACTCAGCCTGTCGAAAGAAGAAAAATGAGAAGAGACAAAGAAAATACTTTCGATTTAAAGTCATGGTCCCTTGAAAGTTTGCAACATCTATACCTATACCTATAAAGCAGACGATCTCTGTCTCTGTGTGTGTCCAAGATAAACGTCGAGACGGGGCAAGGGGTGGCCACCAGACTTGCCGGCGGGGTCCTGTGTTCCACTGGCCACAATACGTCCCTGCCCAGTTTTCTTGCCCGCCCATGCCTTCTTTCCCTCCATTTTGGCCTTTTCGTCGAACTTTTCGGCCCTGTCGTTCGACCAACGGCCGATGGCCAGGCAGGCATTTACAGCCATGGCTAGTACATGTGTAGTCCACCACACAGATGAAACGTCAACAAGAGCTGTCCCCGGTAACTGGAGAGTATAAAATTTCAGACTGGTCTCAAACACCAAATTGCCTGGTCGTTTTTTTCTTCAATGGTAAGCTATGCAATACAAATGAGCAAAGCTTGTGTGTACTTGGCATTGCGTTTTCTGTTCGGCCCAGTGCCCCGTTTCAGCGCAGGTTCAAATCCAAGGCTTTCGTTCGCGAAAGCAAAGGAACAACTAAGAAATTGTTTTGTTTTTTATAATTCTAAGAAAGATTTCTACAGTTTAGCTGCAACATCGGCAGTGTTTCTTCATGAGGACAATGACCTTCAGAAGACAAAGTTTGAATAGATGCCAGTGAGGTGAAGGAGTTTTCTGTGGCAACATTCAATCAAGTGTATCTTCGTTATAGCTGAGGCTGATCGATAATCTTCAACGAAAGGAGAAGCGACAAAAAAAAAGAGAACAAAGCATTGATTATCATGACAGGGCACCTTTCCAATAGTCTTCTTTCTAAGAAGAAGCTTTCCAGATTTTCCTCAACATCCAATCCATGAATCAAATACCATAATTATCACGATGTCCAACATTCGTTTGTGTCTGCTAGTACATGTATAGCCCGCTATCCACACAGATGAAACGTCAACGAAAGCATTCCCCTGAAACTGGAGAGAAAAACTTATAGACATCTCAGAAAACCAAATTGCCTCAGCGGTCAGTTCTTTTTTCTCATTGGCGACACTGTGGAAAAGAAATGACTAAAGCTTGTGTGTACTTGGCATTGCGTTTTCTGTTAAGTGCCAGGTGCCAGCTCACTGCAGGTTCAAATCCCAGGCTTCCACTCAGGAAAGCAGAGAAACATCTAAGAAACGGTCTTTTTCTGATAAAGGTTTATACAGCTTAGCCGGAATATCATAAGCGTTTCTTTATGATAGTGTATGGCCGAGTCTGATTGATATTTTTCGACCAAACAAAAGGAAGGAGGAAAAACGCTGGTCATCATGACGGTGCGCTTCTTTCTAGCACGAGACTTCCTTCATTGTCCTTGACTTTCAATTCAAAGTCTGATCCCATTGGATGATCCCCCAACAATTTTGTGTCTGTTGGTGCATGTGTAGTCCACTATCCACACAGATGAAACGTGAACTAGAGCTGTCCGCTGTTGCTGAAGAGTAAAGAATTATAGACCGGTCTCAGAACATCAAATTGTCGGGTCTTTTTTTTTTTCAATGGTGATCTGTGGAATGGAGATGACCAAAGTTTGCTTGTACCAGGAATTGTGATCTCTCTTTAGCCAAGTGCCCATTCACGGCAGGCTCAAACCCTAAGATTCCGCCCAGCAACACAAAAGCATCTAAGAACTGGACTTTTTGTAGTTTCTTGGAAAGACATAATACAGCTTAGCTCTAAAATAATTTGAGTCAGCACGCGCGAAAAGGGCCATAACGTCAATTTTTCTCAAAATTGAGACTTTTGTATAAGCAAATTCTACAGGTTATCAGGAAAAAGTGAAACCGCCTGACAAAATTCCCATTTTTCACTGAGATACTGTTGAAAACGTTGCACGGAAATGAAGTACCGCGAATATGACATCAGTCACTTTGACCGGCCGTATCTAGATATTGATCGGATTGACGTTATGGCCCTTTTCGCGTTCGCCGGCTCCGTGATTTGTGTTTCTTCGTAAGAGCAATGACTTTCAGAAGAGAAAGTTTGTATGGATGCCAGCGAGGTGAAGAAGTTTTCTATGGAAACACTCGATCAAGTGTACGTTGATAGCTTTTTATTCTTGCTCTGTGCCGCAGTGTGAAAAAAAAAAAGAGAAAGGATTGTTGAACAAAATTGCCCGCCTTGTGGGCGCGAGCCCATGCAGGTTAGTGCTTTGGTTTTGACTTGTTTTCAGGTTGAAGGGATTTGTGTTTTGTTGGAGACCGTTTCTTACCTGGGATTGGTTAGTTTAAACTTGCCCAGGTTGATAGAAAAGTTCAAGAACAGGTGAAACCTCTCCTCTGAGAGCTTGTAGGAGTCAAACACAGTCGACGGAAGAGCATTTTACCCACAGTTTGCCTCAACCTTTTTCCTGGACCGAACTCGGTGTGAAATTTGTTTGAGGTATGGTATTGTTTGAAATTTGTCTGCCAAGAGCCTTTCATTGCTGGTTGAGAAGAACTGCAAAAAAGTTTTCTTTTTCACGATTGTACCTTGCTTGAAGGCGTACTTAGTTCTGTTGTCCTTCAGTTTTCCTTTTGCAGATTTCAGCCCTTGCCAACTTCTGAAGACTCCGATGTCAGGAAAGTTCTTGGATGTGTAATGCATGCACAAATGTTTACTTGTTTGTTTTTGCATGTGATATGTGCTTTGGAACAAAAGCAAAGATGGCGCTTCTGGCAAGACAAAAAGAATTTTGCACGTTCAGCAGAAAAATCAGCAAATGTGGAGGTTGTCAGGGTTATGTAAATGCAGCAATTGCGAAAAAGATAAGCAGATTTAGGAAATGTCTAGCTGTGAGTGGCGCAACCTTTGCCTTGGTAAAAATAAGTTCGCTCTGAATACCTGCAACCAGGCAGATGCTGCAACCACAGGTGAGCTCCAAAACATCAGCGAACATGTACCATACCAAGTGGTAACAAACTCCATAGGCAAGGCACTGACCCTAAATGATTGCAGTTGTAGCATCTCTCCCCAATTTCTTCATGCTGGCTGCGAGCTTAGACGTCAGCGGTTACTCCCACCGGATGTTGTCTCGCATTGCCACACGTACTGCAAAAGCTTTTTCCTTCACGTGTACTGGCGACGCCAGGCTGAATAGGTCGAACAATGATGCGGCAGCTCGCAACAGGAGGCGGCTGGTTCTTGTTGTTGTCAATGCCACCTCACTCCCGACAAGGCGGATGACATGATTTTCGGCCTGCTGAACGACGATGACCACCTTCTCTCCAGCTTCTTTGTCACCCTCCATAATGTAGCATCAACACATGCGCAACTTCATGTCGACTGATACAATGCATCCGGATCCCGTGCTGACTTTCATAATCCCTGCTACGCCTCCCTTCGTCGGCAGGGTAGAGATGCAACCGTCGACATACAGACTCTTCCACAAGATGGGGACTACTCGGTTTCTTGCAGAGGAGGACGGCAATGCTCTGCTTGCAGAGGATCTCACAGAATGGCACTGAGGACAAGGGCTGAACAGCTTACACCAAGCGGCAGCTGCAGCAGTCTCGATGTTGTCATCACTTCTTGTGTATTCGGCCACAGAAATTGCAAATATCAACGGTCTTCATCCCAAATACCAATCTTATAAGAAAGGATATTTAAAGTCGCCCTACCGGATAGACGCTCAGTCCTGAATCTATCATGTGGTTAAGGACGTTCCTTGAAGAATTGAAACCATCGCGCACCTTGACAAAGAACATGTGGAATACTCTCTGAATACTCTCTTTTTTGTCACCGTGACTAGCACCACGAAACCGTTTCTTTGGCTGCAACGTTTCGACCAGGATTCCCCTGGTTTTCGTCAGGCTTCAACAAAGGAAAGCAGAGAGAGGCATTCGTATACAACAGCAAAGAACCGAAGGCACTACGTTTCTCCTTGAGGATTTTTTTTTTTTGCTACTGTTTCTTGATCCTTCAAAGACCGAAAATGCCCAGTCACGATCATTGTTGTGTCCCTCAGTGTAGTAGCC
>JAOWAR010049674.1:0-13099 GCA_028571005.1 Clathrina lutea
GGGCCCGCTTTTAACTACAGTTGGAGCGGTCGCATCACGATATTTTGTCAGATCTGAGAAAAGGATGTCTTCCATTTCCTACAGAGCATTAGCTCTTTCAACACCAGAAATTCCAAAAAAAAAAGGGTGTTCAAAGGCTGAATTTTCACACAGAGACACGAGTAAGAAGCAATTTTGCCGATTTGGCATGTTGTATCGGGCAGGCCTCGCAGTTGGTGCATGGTGCGGTCCAACACGTTTCTTTTTCTCAGATATGATATTTTTTGTGGTTTTTTGTGAAGTATTGTCATTCCTTACTTACATAAAAGGCACGTTAGATTATTTTATTCAAAAAACTTGTGTTTAATGGCTGAGGTCTGATACAGAGGCCTCTGAACAGAAACTCACATACTCATCATCAGAGCGGAAACGACGGACTTGACAAATGCTCGCATTGCTTCTCACCACGATATTGGCCCAACTGGTCAAAAATGCATGAGCCCGAATGCCAATTTGCGTGCCAAAGCTGCACAGCAGGATTCTGCGCAGTGGGTCTAATTTTCTGTGCAGGGCGGTCTGAAACGAACCGGTGCATTTATATTAGCGCATTGAAAGAAAGGGTAGCCATGGGAACTGCAAAGAAGAAGGGCCCATATGAAGTCAGCCACATTGAAGAAATGGCTGTTACTTCCTCAAGCATGTCTTTGCTTGGGCTTCATGCACGTCATTGTTTGAGGTTTCATGCAGGTCTTTGCTTGTGGTTTCATGCAGGTCTTCGTTTGGGGTTTCATGCAGGTCTTTGCTTGTGGTTTCATGCAGGTCTTTGCTTGTGGTTTCATGCAGGTCTCTGCTTGTGGTTTCATGCAGGTCTTTGTTTGTGGTTTCATGCAGGTCTTTGCTTGTGGTTTCATGCAGGTCTTTGTTTGTGGTTTCATGCAGGTCTTTGTTTGTGGTTTCATGCAGGTCTTTGTTGGTGGTTTCATGCAGGTCTTTGTTTGGGGTTTCATGCAGGTCTCTGTTTGTGGTTTCATGCAGGTCTTTGTTTGTGGTTTCATGCAGGTCTCTGCTTGTGGTTTCATGCAGGTCTTTGCTTGTGGTTTTATGCAGGTCTTTGTTTGTGGTTTCATGAAGGTCTTTGCTTGTGGCTTCATGCAAGTCTTTGTTTGTGGCTTCATGCAGGTCTTTGTTTGTGGCTTCATGCAGGTCTTTGCTTGTGGTTTCATGCATGTGGTTTCATGCAGGTCTTTGTTGTTTGTGGTTTCACGCAGGTCTTTGTTTGTGGTTTCATGCAGGTATTTGCTTGTGGTTTCATGCAGGTCTTCGTTTGTGGTTTCATGCAGGTCTTCGTTTGTGATTTCCTGCATCCCAATATTCGCCCATTAACACGCGCAGACCGCAGCCTGGTCAGGCCAGCTTAATCGTCACAATTGTGTGATGAATTGGAAATTCGATACCAACCCTTGCCAAGGGATTGGCAAAGCGCACCAGGCGCCCGCGCACACATGGTCCTGTTGCCTACACGCCTGATCAGTGAATGTGCACCGTCAGATACAGCCAAACCGCTGGCTGACTGTCAAATGGAAATATGGTCATTTCCAGGCTGCAACCCCAGCTAGCCAATGCAAGCACAAGCTGTCTACACGAATTGTTTTGATTTCTCTGATCTTACCTCTGACACATGATTTCATGCTTCGACTCCCAGCGCCCGTTCAATCAGGCTGGCTCAGCCCCAGTTCAAGTGGGCCATCCGTACTTCAGTGGTTTGGATCATACAACGCAAGACAAAGTTTCATTTCACAATGCGGCTCAAGCAGGCCCTCGAAATCAGTATCATCCGCTTCACACCATCCATACGCAATACAAAGCCGAAGTTGTGCTTTTCTGTGAAAACACTTCCAAGAAAAAAAAATACAAAAAAGAAGAAAAAATAGAAAACACTTGGGCGCCTTTGATGGCTATAGGGCGACATAAAGTTTAAGATTCATTATTGAGAATGACAGACAGGAGACTTGAACACCTTGACGTCAGGCTCTCTTTCACATGGTGCAATGCCAAAGGATTTTCGATCCGCTGTGAAACAAAGCTGGCCACAATGATGGCGGTTTCGCCATGCACCCACTATGCAGACAAGTCCAGAGTTTGACATCTTGCCCGCGTCCTGGTTTCTCAGGACCACCACAGCAGGTACAGGGCACTCTTGTGCCTACAAAACGTATCTAGCAATTAAAATCTTCAAGCTCTAAAGCCAACATCTTCCCACTGTAAATTCTAGCGCAATGGACTAAACTCTGGACAGCTGACTTTTGAATTAAACTGACAAACGTTCTAGAGGCGCAAGCAACTAGGCATTGATACAACATGCTCTTCTTTGGCATAAAATGCTTTTAGTAATGCTTTTTTTTCCCTCAAAATTACGCTAGACCTTCTGCCATTTGCTGCTCTAGCTCCACCCTTATCCAAGTTAGGCTTCAAATCACTGACACAGACTCGATCCGACTACTATCAAGAGCAGGAAAGAGAATATACTGAAGAGAAACAGGAGACAGAAAGAGTGAGATGAATTGAAGAGAGGACAAACAAGTATACTTTCACTCCCGGCGTTGGCTGCACTGCAGCGTGACTACAGCCTGCAAGTAATCTGAAAGAGCACACTCTTGTTGTTTGTCACAAGCTGCATTGAGCAAAGAAACCTTTTAGTTGCAGCCGAAGAAGGCTGGATGAGAAGAATCTTTTTCACTGCATTGCTACAAAAGGGTAGCTCATGCTCTTTTCATTGCCACCAATTGACCTTCCCTTCATCTGTCATTTTGTAACAGCCATCGGCAGCAGCTAGGTATGTTTGCAACTCTTGCCGCAGGTCACCTATAACGTCTTCATCAAAGAATGGAAAGCGCTACAGGTGCTCAGTTGCTGCTGTGTCTGGTCGTACATCCTGCACTTGGACTGTGCAAAAGTACCGTGCATACTTGAACTCATCCACCTTTGCACGAAGCTTGATGTTGAACTGCTGCAGGAACCAATCGATACCCGGACGAACACAAGCCTCGCTCTCTTCTCTAAGTTTTCTAGGTCAAGCTCTGGATCATCCTCCACCAGCTTCCTCGCAATGGCCCTGATGTTCGGAAAATAATGCACTGCGCAGCTAGAAGCGACCTGTAGCTTGTGAAGTGTAGAAAAAAAAAACAAGGGGACTTTCTCCCTCCAGAGTGTTTGTTACCTTTACAAAATGCTGGCAAACGTCAATGACGGCTGCAAGCTCCAGCCGAAGGTTTCTCTTTTGCTCAGGATTGTTCAGAATAACTCAAGTGTGGTCAGCTGTCTTGGGAGAGAGGTCCTGGCTGGCATCAAGGAACATCTCCGAAGTGCTTGCAGAGCTGGTCAAGAATCTCCCAACACGACCACCACCGAGTATCACTGAAGGACTTCATGGCCGAACCCGCTTGCTCTTTCCACCGGAATTCTGCCTTGCAGCTGTGGGAAAAAAAGGCTGATCCGCCACTGACTGAAAGCATCACTGAGTAGGTGGGTAAAAATGCTGGCCAATGTTGTCGATAATGTGAGACATGCAGGTAATGTTCATCGCATTCAGATAGATCTTCAAATGCTGGAAGGCTGCTCCATTGACAGACGCACCGCCGCGTATGAAAGCCAAAACATCTTGTCCGTGAATGGTGAATGGACAATGCAAGCTTGCAGAACTTGGGCGAGGTCGGCTGCGTTGACAGACTTTGCCGGTATGTCCAGTCTTAACAATCACTGTTTGATTTTCCAGTTGTCAACGTAGCAAGCAATGATGGCTATAGCTTCACCTTGACGAGTGCTGCCGTCGAAGATCAACAATATGTCTCTGGTGGAGCAATAGGCTCATCGGATTCGCCGCATGTGCAGCATACCAACGCCTTCTGCTCATTGCAGGCGCACAAGCTTCTGCCTGTGTCACCTGCCAGAACCAAAAGGGCAAGAAGGGGAAGGAGTTCGAGAACGTGGCGACTGGCTTCTTTTCAACGAAGTTTGTGATATACTGCAAGAAGCAAGGCTAGGATTTTGCAAGAAGGAAAACTGTCTTCTTTCCCTAATTGCAAGCTACAAATTGTTTGCGATAAATTTTGGCTTGAGGTGGGTCTGACAGTAGAGTTTCTTCGGATAAGCTCGTGTCTGACTTGGAAAGAGCAGACTCAATCACAGACGGCCTTTTACTTGCCATAGAACTGTGGAAGGTTCTTCAAGAACAACCGTGAGAAAATAAAGATCGATTATGAGAAAGACAACTGTAGGAGTTCTTCAAAGTCTTTGCTTTTCTTTACACTGGATAGACCAGGTGTTGATCCTCTAGGTTTTCAGTTCAGGCACTATGTCGGTACCGGACTGGATGGGTTGGTACCAACAAAACACTGCTGCCTTCGTCGGCGTCCTTCAAAAGACAATGTAACTGGAACCTTTAGCTCTACTGAGCCGAGGTGCTTGCAACATAGTCCTCTTGAACAAAGCCGCAATGCGGGTTCATGGGCTAATTTTGAATGAAGACGACGCATTATGCTTTTTCCCTGCGCCTTTTCTCCCATTGTGCTTTTTCTCTCTGATGATTTCTGGGATAATTGTGAAATTTTTTTTTAAAAAACTATGCTAGCATAGTGTATCAATTCCTACAAGCAACCCCTAGACATACTGGACAGGAAAGAAGATTGCTGTCAAACAAATTCTGATTTGCCTGCATTGTGCATGGCGAAGAACAACCGGCAAGCTGGCGAGGGTGTCTTCTGCCCGTCATCGCGGCTTCATTTTACAACTGATTTGACTTTCTTTGGCATCTACTTGGGAAAGACAGACTGATGTCAAGGCGTCCATGTCTCCCGTCCAGAATTAAAAAATGAAGGAATGTATTCCTCACCTTCCATACAACTTCGGGGAAGTCTTCCAGACAGTGCACGAAGGCAGAGAGCATCTGAGAAGCATGCCGAAAGTCGTGTGTTAGCAAGTCGTTCAGCAGGAGCTGTGACAAGTGAGCTAGCTGCGTTGTCTGCCAATTCAGTAGCCTCGAACGAGGATCTGCACAAAAATAGCAGGGGAAATCCTTTATTCTACGAACTGTTCCTGTCGTTCTTTTCTGAAATCGTCAAGGTTCAACGATACCGTTGGTCAAAACGCGAGCTTTTTTCTCGTCGATTAGGCGCTTGAACATCTTGTAAGTTCAGTCCGTATTCCAGGCCTACAGAAAGCTATTCGTTGAAAAGAGATATTTCACTGACCAGGCAGGTAAGGGGTACACGAGGCTGGAGCCCTGCAGCAACAGTTCCAACTAGTTCAGAGATTGTTCTTCTGGGCATGTCTTTTCGATCGCCGCTGCAGCCTGATTGGTTTCCTGCTGTTCGCTGGTGCGACCAGCACTACCAGCCTGGCAGTTGCGACCGATCGCAATGCAAGCCACGGCGAGTAGATCTACTGATCTACTTGCAAACACTGTGCGACCCATCGATTGCTAGTACATGTAGGCTACTAATACTGGCCAGTGTACTGGCCCATATATTATGCAAGATAGACGCCATTTTTTCACCCCGAGCAACAAACCTCGTATCCAGTATTTATCGACATCGGCTGCCGGCCTCGATCCGCTTTCCCGCCAAAATAATATTTGCGCATGCGCATTATTAGTTTATTTAAATTTTGCAATAAATTATTGCAAATTTATCTGTGGTTGCCATGATCACGCGACTCTGTACGCGCGCTAGCTGCTAAGTACCAACTTTGTGACAGGCCTAGCCTAGACAGTAGACGAGGCGAGATCGGCGAGAGGCGCTCCAGGTGCTACGATCGCGCCGCCTGAGACTCGAGTGAGAGCCAATACACTGGCAGAAACGAAGGACAGGAAAAATCATGATCAGCTGTTGGAAGTTTTGTTGGCAGGTAGATTTTTTGCCTTGCTCAACATGGGGCCAGGGTGATCATGGTGATGCCAGAGCTCTTGGCGCTGGCGATTGGCTTGATGTGATGGGAATCCACGACCCGCGGTACTGTGTACTGTGGTTGTCGTGCAAAGTTTGTACTTCCCACTTTTCTACACTCCAGGAAAGAAACGAATGAGTTATGAAAGAAAACAAAAACAAAGCAAAAGGAAGACCTGTCACTACCACCTTGGTCAACACCACCGTAAGCAGAATGCATGGTGAAGAAACGCCTTGCTCCAGCGCCATGTTGAATACAGTCACGTGACCTCAACGCGAAATAAAATGGTGGCCTTCCTTGGCCTTGGGAAGAAGAAACGAGCAACCGTTCGGCGCAAAAAGGATCCGCCCAGGGCATGGAGGATTCGACACATCAGACGCCAGAAAGGTGACTGTTGTGTAAAGAAACTGATATAAAGTTGTTTTAGTCGCTTTTGAACGAAGAAAACCCTTTCTGTCATGTGAACGGTCGTGCTATTGAGATTTTGGGCCAGCAGGTGCCTTGTGCTGTCGAAGTAGCGTGAATCTGCCAGCTAAGAGCTTGTTTGTCATTCATAAACTAGTAAATTTGCTTCTTTTCTTGAAGTAATTGGTTGTGGACACGATTTTTGCTCGTGTATGCGTCAGATCCCCTTCCCCATCGGTAGGGGAACTTGGCGGGAATGAGACTCAGGTGATCGAAGAGAACTCTGAGCCACCTCCTGCTGACCTCTTGGATGTCGAAGAAGGCGGTGAAGGTGGCGGTAGTGTTGAGCCGCTTGTGCCGCTTGTGCCGATGCCCTCTACAACGTCAGTGGCCGTTTCGACACCAAGTACAGTCACCACTACATCTGTGAACGGCACTAGGCAGCCAGAGGCCACATTGCAGGAGCGACGGTCGACTGTTGGAAAGAGAGCACGGAAGACATCTTATAAGCTTTTGGATGATGCTGACACACCGTCGGTACGAAAAAGCAGATTATCTCTCAGTGTGTGCTGTACGTATTACGCACGCTGTGTGTGGTTAGGATGGCTCCATGCCATTTCCACAATCACTGGCAGATTCCGTTTCTTGCCAGTTGCAGGCCAGACAAGAAGCGGTCATTATAAGAACGTGTCCTCCGGTGTTTTCATGGCTTTTTTTAGTCTTTCACGCAGCACAAAAAGGAATTTTTACATTGATATAAGCATGTCACCAAGCCATTGCACTTTGCACTATTTCACAACAGAAAATTAGACATTGAAGACTTGCTGCTCCCCTTGCTCTTAGAACTTTACTTCACACTGAGCACTTTCTTGCTTCCAGAGGGTATCTACACTTTTTTGCCTCTACAAATTAGATGAGGCTCATGAACACTAGAAACACAGGGTATAGTTTTCTTTTGTTGTTTTGTTTTTGTTTTTCATAGAATTTGTGGCTCTTTGTAAGGACAGGTCAATTTTGACCTGATGCCTGAAGAGTTTGTCATTACTTCTTGCAGACAAGCTCACAGCCTTCTGGGCGAACAACAAACCAGCTTCAGTATCTGCAACGCAATGTCATCAAGACTTTGTGGAAACATCATTACGCATGGCCTTTTGTGCAGCCTGTGGATTCAGAGAAGCTAGGCTTGCCGGTAAGGCGGGCTCTGATTTTGTATGTTTTCTTCTGAACGAACTCTTTTTTCTTTCTTGCTTCATTTTTTTTGTTTTGTTTAACCCTTTCATTTCTGCACTGGTTGTATGCGAGCCATAGTGTCATCTTTCATTTCCCATGTCGTAAAACCGAGAGACAATTTTTGTAGACAAGTTGGCATTACCTGAAAGAAATTTACCAAGGTATTAGAATTTTCCACTTTGAGAGCTTTTTTTTTGACGATTCGTGAGCAAATTTGACCTTTCAGCCCAGAACGACCGATGAATTTTACAAATTTGGCATAGAGAAGGTTTATGATACTTGATGACAGCAGAAAATGTTGGGGCTTTTTTTTGGGTGTGGGGGGGGGGGAGATTCATGAGGAATGAAGATACGAGGACATGAGCCTTCACTACCAGAGACTCCCTCACTTCTGTGATCATCACCAACACAGCCGCCTCTGCCATCTCTCTCTCTCTCTCTCTTTTTCTCTCCCTCTCTCTTCCCCTTGATGATCTCCCTGCGTCTCTTCTAAGGTTTATGCCCTAGTTGTGCGTCTGTAACTGTTAAATTAAAAAAGAAGAAAAGAAAAAAAACGAAATAATGTACCTCCATAAAAATGAGTACTCCCCCTCCTTTTTTCGATAGCCAAATGAAAGTGTTTCAGTTGGATCCAAAAAGAGGAGTATGCATTTAACAGATCATGGATAAAGTAAATAGTTTTCGATTGCGTTACCTTTGTTTGGAGCTAGGTCAGTGGCATGTACATGTTTTTGGGCTTTTGAAGTTCTCGTGTTGTTTGTTGTCATCCATTTCCTGATTGTCATCAGGATCAAGAAGGCTTGTTGGTTGACTTTGTGGTATTTTAATTTGTGTGAATTGTACAGGACTATTATGACATTGTAAAGCAGCCTATGGACCTGGGCACTGTGAAGAAGCGGCTTGAATCAAACTTTTACAGCTGTGCACGACAGTGCATTGATGACATTCGACTAGTCTTCTACAACTGCAGGCTTTACAACAAGCCAACCGATGTAAGCACCACAAAAGGACATTCTCTTCATTATTCTTGTTCTTGTGGCCACGTGCTGCCACGAAAGGGAGCACCTACTGCGCCATTACAAAGTGCTGCCCTAGCTAGCTCCACTCTTGTAACAGTCGACACTTGTTTGCCCCGCCTTTGCCTGTACCCCACGCCTTGTCTTTGCCCTGCAATTTCCTTTCACCTTGCCTTAGCACGTCCAATCAGCACCCTCACGTCAACACACAGTCCTGGTGCCAGCCCCCTAGTGTCTGTCATTGTGTATAACCAGTATTTCCGGCCTATCTCCTTGGTACATCTGTCTGAAGATTGCCAAGTAGGTTTGAAACTTTGTTGCGATCTATTCATTGGGAAATGGACGTCTTTTCTTCAGCCAGACATATACACATGAATGTTTCATGTGAAAGTATGACCCATAGATTTGAAAGGAAAAAAAATTGCAAATTGTTCCAGTTTCCCTCTATTGCTGCTTGTCACAGCACATTTCATTGAGAATCAACCAACTTGACTATTTGATATGTCTAGCAAGTTCCAGTCGTTTTCTTTTTTTTATTTTTTATTTTTTTTGAAGTGGCTTGGGTTGTCCAACTAGACCACCTTCATATTAAGTGTCTGGGTTCAAGCAAAGGGGCAACCGCAGCGCGATCATATGTATGGTCATGTAGCGAGCGTCGCCGTCATTGTTGTTCGTAAAGATGAACATGAACGAATCTTCTTCGGGAGCATGGAAGAGGGCAACCCGCTTTTTGATTCTCATGGCCACTTTGGATACTTGGCCATGGATGACGTCTTAAATTCTGTTGATGAGCTGCTTGTGCATAGTTTTGTGCGGTTGCCGGCCATGTTGATTATGCTGCGTGAGGCAGCATCAGATAGGAAAGAAAAGTAGGGGAGTGTTGGTGGTGCGGCCCTATACATTTGCTTTGTTTTGCTGTGTGTGCTGGTCCTGTTTGACAGCCGTTCACACAACTAGGGTGAGCTCAGTGCACTGATTGCACATTCCTGTACCTCAAGCTGTCGTGTACGTGGAGTATTTCTTTTTGAAATGCTGTCAGCGGCTTCGCTTCGAGGAACAAAATTGGTCCAAAGTTGGCCACCTCACATTATTCCGGCTGTAGCCTTCAGAACTTCGGGTTAGTGTACATATGGCTATCACGTCTCTGTGCTCAGTCCAGTCAGAAACATCAGTTGCTCCGACTGGGAATCAGTCTTGATATTTTTATACCGAAAGACTTGGCACTGCAGGAGATCGTTCTTTGCCTCCGCGTGGGCAGTGTTGAACTCCAGGCCTATAGGACATGCTCCTTCGCTGCCTTCAGCGCTGACAGGGGCCCGGACTTCGGTAAGCACATCTACTCTCTACGCAACTCCGCAAAGGATCGCCTCTCTGCTTGGGTGATCCTTTGCTTTACAAAACAAAAGAAAACAAAAAGGATGGAGCGACGCCAGGTCTCAACGTTCTGCACTGGCACGAGATATCTCTGTAAGCTTGCGGGAATATGAATTCCTCCGGGCGGAGATGTTCTTTGCGAACATCAGTGTTGTTGATGATCTTGAAGCATGGCCCCACGTCGCACTTGACAGCGATGATCCATTCCACGTGCTGGCAAAGGAAACGTGTGGAAACTCAAGTCAGGTCGTTTTTCCCGTTGGTTCGTGCACAAAGGCGCACAGTAATGGCTGTGATCTGGTATGGCCACCAGAGAAGAACAAAAGGAAGGTCCATGCTGTGTACATAGTCTATCACAGTATCCATAGTAACCAAAGACTTTGCCCCTTTACTTACATGGACATTTATTACGCAAGTGGTCTATTGAGCTTTTCCCTGATGTTTCTGTTTGATTTTGTCCCTAGGATGTTACCCAAATGGGCAACAGCTTGGAGAAGGTCTTTGAAGAGAAACTGGAGAAAATGCCTGATGTGGTGAGCAATGTCTCCTTGCTGTGATGGAGCTCATCAACGCTTCTCATCATATGGATGTTTTTTCTTCTCAACTGTCTCGATGGGACTGCCTCAGATTCAAAGTTTGTTGCGGCAAAGCATGGCCTAGTCCAGTGGAAATCGTCATGTCGATCACACAGGCCAATCTATCAGCTCAAATTAATTGATTCCATTGGCGAGCTTTGGTTGTTTCGTATGACACCTTGGAACCGCGATGCACTATGATCTGGCTGGCCTGAGTCAACGGTTTGAGTTGACAGGTTGCTCTGAGCGGTTTGCTCCAGGATGTCCGTTCAGCTGGGCACTGTAATACCATAGACTTGAATCCCAGGCCACTCCATTGGGAAATGAAGCAAAATCCCCTTCAAAATCAGTTGTTCTTTTCTAGTTTCAGTTTCATCTTTTCTAGTCATTGGCTAGATGGTGCGATTACTGTTGTCTCCTTGGTTGGGAAAACATGGTGTAAGGGTGTGTTGTCTGGTCTTGATGTATCTTCTATAGGAGGAGCCTGTCTATTCTGCTGCTGAGCTGAAGCAGCTTCAAATGCAGAAGATGGCAGAAGAACGCCAGCGAAAGGAGCAGGCCAGAATAGCCAAACAGAAGCAACAGCAGCAGGCGCGAGCTGCAGCCAAGTCTGCTGGTGTGTATTGTCTTCCTGTTTGACTCGGCCACAATATCTCTCTCTCTCTCTCTCTCTCTCTCTCTCTCTCTCTCTCTCTCAAGGGTTAGAACAAAAGAAAAAAACAAGGGAGCGCAGAGCGGTACTGTGCATTGCACCCTCCAGTCGCCATAGCGATGAGAAAACTGCATTTTTTTCTTTTCTTTTTTTATCTTCCACCCACAAACGTATTTCAAACATTTTCTTTTTGTGTAGAATGATGCTCTGGCTTGTGGTCATTCGATAGTATTTTTTCTTTCGCTTGTCTTTGTATGTTGATCTTATTGAAGAAGTGGAGCAGTTGCATTCGGGTATCAGATCTCTCTCTCTCTCTCTCTTTCTCTTTCTCTCTCTCTCTCTCTCTCTCTCCCTCTCTCTCTCTCTCTCTCTCTCTCTTTTCTTTTTCTTGTGGCTTTAATTGGTGGTGTATATATTTAAAGATAAAATTCCTCTCTTGTTTCGCAGCTGCTGCTTCTGCAGTCAAGGCAGCTCCTCAGCCTTCATCAATGCCAACGCCTTTACAGCGTTATGAAATGACAAAGGCCGGTTATTCAACAGCTGGAGGAATGATGGCACCTGCTATAGCTCCATCCAAGGTCTCTCTCTCTCTCCCTCTCTCTCTCTCTCTCGTTCTCGTGTACTGCCCGAAGCAATTTTATCTGCAAAAGCCGGGTTATTTTGCTAACTTACTTGCCTTTGAGATCGGGGACACACATGTTAATCATCAAGAACTCCATTGGAAAGAAGTGTCCTTGATACACTCTCTTTTTTTTTTTCTCCTTCGTGCGGGCATATGTCCAACTCATCCACAAACTCCATGTCCTTGCAGACGAAAGGTGTCAAACGGCAAGCTGACACGACCACTCCCTCTGCCCCCATCGCACCCCCTGCTAAAGTCGCCAAAGCCATCACAAGCCAGCGTCGTGAATCGACTCGAACTGTGAAGAAGCCGAACAGAGATTTGCCTGAATCACCGGTAAGAAATCCTTGAGCTTTTACTTTTACTTCTTGCCTGCTTCTTGATGTGTAGTAAGCTTTCTCTGTGTCTCAGACCTTCATTGGTTGTGGATGTTGCTTGCAGTCTGGCTTGTTTTGTTGTTGGTGCAGCCTCGAGTACGCCGCAAGATGAACGACCAGATGAAGTACTGTCAGAAGATTTTGAAGGACTTGTTGTCCAAACGTCACATAGTAAGTGGCTTACTGCTTTTTTAATTTTTTTTTTCGACCTTCCTTTCCGCTGATTCTGGTCCCTTACGTTTTGGGGAGGTTTTTGTGTTTTCTTGTCTATTGTCTCCTCTCATGTTTCGTTGTGTTTTCTCTTCAGCAATATGCATGGCCTTTCCACCACCCTGTCGACGCAGAGGCTCTCGGCTTGCATGATTATCATGAAATCATCACGAACCCAATGGATCTCAGCTCCATCAAGGTTTGGGCTTTGTCCATTTCTCTCCTTGTGTAAAAATATTTTCATCTTCTGCACAAACGTGTGTGCCGGTATGACTTTGTCGTTTCACTCTCTGTTGCTTTCTTTCCTTGTTGCTCAAATTTTCAACTTTTTTCTGTGTACATAGTCTCTTGCAGTTTGTAAAGGATGTTTCGTTCTTGTCTCTCCTGCTCTTTTCTTTTTCAGGATAAGTTTGAACGGCGCGAGTACGTGAAGCCCAGCCAGTTTGCAGCGGATGTACGGTTAATCTTCACCAACTGCTACAAGTACAACCCGCCAGACCATGATGTTGTTCGTATGGCTAATGAACTCCAGGTTTGTGATGCAGAAAGGGAAGCGATTTCACCCATCTGTGGCATTCAGAGAAGCTTGTTGTGGAAAAGGAAGACGTTTTGAACCGTTTCGTCCTGTACATAAGAAGAGACGTGAAGAGAGAGAGAGAGAGAGAGAGAGAGAGAGAGAGAAAGAGAGAGAGAGAGAGAGAGAGAGAGAGAGAGAGAGA
>JAOWAR010049785.1:0-13097 GCA_028571005.1 Clathrina lutea
CCTAGGAAACTGAGGCAATACAGGTTTAACTGGTTTGAGCCGGGTTTTTTTTCTACCGAATACTGCATACCCTGCGCTGAAGCCCGAGTACAGTGTGTACGAACTAAATAGTCGGCAACGTCTAGATCTTGATCAGTCTGCATTCAGGCGGAGTTCAGCGCGGAGTTAAGCTGCTCGGTCGTTTGTTGCATCGCTTGCTTTCCATTGTTTAGCCGCAAGTCCGAATTATTGTTTTATTTCCCTCCCTCTCTCTCCTTTTGTTTGTGTTCTTGTCCTTGGAGACAACACATGAAGCCCTCCGAAAACCTGGAAGACCTATCGACGCCTTCCGATCCGGGCAATTTTTCGTCAAAAGAACTTACGAGGACAAGGCGGCGGAGCAGAAAACCACTCTTTTGTTTCTCTAATTATTCTCTTTTCCTTTTCTTTTCCTTTTTATTTATTCTGTTTTTCGTCTGGCATGACTTCAGTTCACTGTGACTGACGGGAACAGTCGATCGAAATACATGCATCTTTGTCTTGCAGTTCATGCCTTTGTACATCACTGTCATGAGGTGCATGCGCGTCGCACTCTGTACGTAAATCTACCGCTGCGAGTCGGAGGCGAGTCAGATTGACAGTACCGGTGACGCTCTCTCTCGTCCCCAGACCAAAGTGACTGAAATTGCTGGCCATGTGCATCCGTCTTTATGTCTCCATTGAAGACACGCTTAAACTGTTCAAGAATACCTGCCAGCTCCAGAGTGGATCCATGCTTCTTTATGTTGAAAATGTGGAGGGTAATGGAAAGAAACCAGCTAGTTAGGGTGAGCTATCTGGGTGATTTGAGCATGGACGGGAGTAGGAAAGAATATGCTGCGTTGCTTTTCTTTTGAACTCAGAAAATTGAGTGATAGTTTGTACGCATTTAGGAAGTTCAATGAATGTGCGTGCTGCAAAGTACAAAGGCAATGATTAATACAGGGCTGTATGCAGGGTAGGCAACTGGAAATGGTGGTGCTGACGGAGTGACTGAGCTGAGCTTGCTGGGGGAAAGCATTCATTGAGCAGGTGGAATGGGGCTATCTTGATGGCCGGCTGAAACCCAAGTACTGTTGACTGGTACAGGTAGCATGACTACCATAAAAGCGAAGAAAATCCACGGAAAAAAGGAATTTACAACACCGAAATCAAGCGCAAAAAAAGTGCTTGCGCCGGTCACGCATAGATCTCTTGTGGGTGGAACAGCGTCTTCTTCAATTCTTCTTGTTTGAACTCCGAAGTTGCTAATCGCTCTGTCGCATGAAGGCTTTGGGCTTTGGCCATGGCCTGTACTGCTGGGATAGCATAGACTGCTGTGCTCGTGCCTAGGCCAATTGGGAAGCTTTCTGTGATCCCTGAGTCGCCAGAATGGATCCAGAGGCAGAAGCTCGCCATACATCGAGATCGCCACGATAATCGGGGCCACGTATCAATGACTCACGTACTTCAGAGGTGTCATAGGGATTGCGATGAGATGCAGAATATTGAGTGATCTGCGCTAAATGCTTTGAACTTCTTGTGGATCAGATACTAAAAGCTCGTCACACCTGAGGAAGTATCATTATAACATGACACCGTACGCATGGCTCAAACGACAGCCGCTCAGAGCAAACCTCAGAGATAGATTCTAGATCAAGGAATCCGGCATCTGTTATCTGTATCAAGGATTCTCCGCCATATTTTAGGTTGACTGTTGTGTTAAGGCCCTTCAACGTTGTTCGCCGTGGTAACTGTGCGGTTTTGGGCCCTGTTATGGACTTGAAGACGGAAGAAGAGGACTGTACACATACTTGCTTGTCTAGCAAGTATGTCTACATGTACATGAGTCAGGGCATGCTGGTGAAGGTATCGATTTCAGGCGTGGCAACCATGAAAGCCTCTAGCAAAACTTAAGTCCATCTGGTGTTTAAATTATCTCCAAGCTGATCCAGAGATCGGGAAAGTTGAACAAGCCCCCATGGAAAGGAGTCAACCTTACCATCAACCTGGCATGCCCTAATTACGGTCAATTAAAAAAGGCTCATCCGAAAGTTAAGATGCACTCAGGGAACCTAAGTCATTGATACGAACTAAACGTGCACTCTTGCTGGCCGATCGAGGTTTGAAAAGTAGTCAAGGTGGTTTCCGTTCTCAACTGCGGTGAAGGTAGGCGTCTGGCCATTCTTCTGTTCAAATTGAGCACTAGTTTAGTTTGATTTTCGCCTTAGTTTAGCTTTCTCTCTGTTTAGACTGCAATAGATGGCAAGCTATTAACTTCCAGAGCGTTGTGTCGGTCGCCAATCTCTTCTGCTTCGCTACAACAAACGCCACCGAGTCGGCGACCGAGGCACAATGCAGCCACTTACATTATAGCCTTGCTCTTTCCTAGCACAGCAAGAGATATCTGCAGCAAAGGGAGAATATCCACAACGAAGAAGTCAAGTCATCAAAAACAAACAAGCCGCTTTCAAACACTGCAAAGCTGCTTGCTCGATATCGAGAGTACAGTCATGAACGTAGTACCATGATCATTATGTACATATCGTAGATCTACGTGCGCTACGCATACATATGCGTGGCCGCAGGCGCTCGACGGTTGGTCTCATAGCGACCAGAATCCAGTGACAGACCTCACACCCATGTGATATGACCCATATTTCTGGCCATGTCCTTTGGAGATTCTGTTCGTGATTTTGTGGACTGCATCACAACCTACATTGGAAGAGAATTTCTGCATGTGTTAGTTGGCCCACTTGGGGGCAAAGGAGTGTGTGTTAAGTGAGCAACTCAACATGCCTGGCTCGACTTAAGAGTTTGATAACAAGGCCTGTGGGCCGTGTTTTTAAAGCATTTTCAGGGAACTATTGTGCTTGTTGAGATTAAGACATTCAGGTCAAAAGGATGTTTTGTCAACTGCTATCACTCTATCTGAGGAGTGCCTTGGCTTCTAGATTCAGCACATCTCTTCCCATCTTTATAGAAGGAAAGTTCAATTATCAAAATTAGCCGGGATTTGAGTACAAGTACACATCAGCTCAGGTCTCCCAAATTCCGAAAATTGCCACCTCTTCAGCAGTTTAACTTTCAAGTAAAAGCACCCAAAAATACCAGCACTCGATAACTATGACAGACGTTTACGGGAAGAGGCTCCCACCCGAGTAGAGGGCGGAAATTTTGGAGAGCTTCAGATAAGCCTGCAAAAGAATTTTCAATATTCATCTTTAAACGCGTAGAGAGGCCCAGGCCTAGACTAGCCTTACCCAAGTGTGGTACATCTTTCTATGGTAACACCGAGGCGCACATTCTGACATCTGTCCCAGAAGAACGAACATTTCCTTCGATCAAAAAGTAATCTGGGCAAGCTTTTCCTCTCTCTCTCTCTCTCTCTCTCTCTCGTTTATTTGAAATTTAGTGGCAGGCGCTATCTCTATTTCTCTCTGGCTTCGTGTCCGTACGAAACCACCTGTAAATTAGACTTTCCAGGTGAAGTGCGATCATCGACTGAGAGGAAGAACTGTTTCAGGGTACAACAGCTTTGTGAGGCACATGTGCTTTAATCACAGGCCCTTCGGCACTCGTCCCGGTTCTTCCCGCCAAACTTTGACAAAATAAGAAAGGAAACCTTCACCCCTTGTGACACTGCTACCGGCTTGTCTTTGGAAGCTGTTGTGACATACAAGATTGAACGCCCCACGCCACCGTCAACTAGAAGACATTTGCACAAGAAATCAACTGCATAAGTTCTAGGCCTCACGCTTTTATCGCTTGGCCACCCCATCCTCCTCACCACACACGCACACATCGACACAAAAAAATCTATTACCAAGCCTGTACACAAGCTGTCGTAAGGAAAAGCAGAGGATGCCCGCTCTTTGAACAGCTTGTGCTGTCGTTCTAAGTTCCGCTGAAAGTCACAATGCTTCCCAGTATGCGCATCATTCGGAACTCATACTACCTTAGCGAAACGTTTACTTCTCAGAGGGCTTGTTCCAGCTACGTACGAAAATGGGCTGGACCTTCGTCTTGTCGGGACAGAAAGGAACCGTGGACTATGCTTCTCTACACATGAAGCAAAGAATGAAGCCTGCCCTTGTTGAGCAACAGGAAAGCGAAATCACAAATTACATACAAAGCAGGCTCTGGCAAGCTACATACAAATTGATCCTGTTTCAATCCGCGAATCAGTGCCGCGCTCTTTCACAGGAAGCAGAGTGTCAGTTTGTGGACCTGACAAAGTTGGGACTTTTCTGGCAATCTTTTATGGCGCAGGAGTTTTTCTCTCGCCAAGCCAGAGCCTCAAGAGAAATCCCACTACGCTAAAACTCACCCCAATAGCTCTAAAAACACGAACGCGGATGAAAGCTGCATATTCCTTGCCCCAGATGGAAAGGAGAGCATTTTTCTTCCCACCATTCAAGCACATGGAGAATTTTACCCACAAGCGGAAATGTACGTGATCCGATTGACCTGTGACGGACACACACACATCAATGAAGCTGTGTGGAACCACCTCCAGTCTCTACAGGCCTGAGGGTGGCAACAAAATTTCTAGAGAGTCTATTGGATGATATCTTTCATCGGTGAAAACTCACCTTAGGAAGAGAAAAAAACTCACTTTCACATGCTACAGGGCATATGAAAAAACTTGTGATGCCCCATTTCTGTCGTGCATGAGATCTACCGGTTGTCTGTCCTCTTCAGCCATAGTCCTCTAAGGTAACTACCAATTGCGCCATTGTGGGATCCATCCATAGACCGTCACATGTGCTTGCCACTTTGTTATGTGTCCATTCCTAAAGCCTAATGAGCTCTGGTTTGTGTTTGCCTTTTTTCTGACCTTTGCAGTCATACCACCATGTGCAAGAATACAATGTGGTGAATCTGCTCATTGTGAGGAGACACCTGACGGCCCTACTTGCAAATGTAGCCCAGGCTACTCTGGGAATGCAAGCGTGGCTTGCAAGGAAGGTGAGAAGCATCATTGTTTAATATATCCATTTTCATGACTTTACTTCACCTAATGGCCTGCTCCCAGGCCTGGGCTGAAGCAGCGACGCACCACATATCGAACGTTCGACATTTTTAAACAATTCTTTTGTCGCCACAATTTTCAGCTGTGCGTCTTTTTGACTGGGAGAAAACGATTTCTTTTTCGGCATTTCGTGAAAACCTTGACAGTAGCTCTTACACCGGGACCAATCCAAAGGCAAATTGGCCCCTCATAGCTTGTGATCCAAATCCTGTCAGAAGGAAAAGCTACACTTTGCTCCTGTAATATCTCACTCAACCAGGAGGCAGAACGTGTTCTTGGTGCCACCGAAATACAGGGAAAAAAAAAGGTATGGAATCCAAAGGAAGAAAAGGCCAACGGTAGATGATTGTAAAGATCAGAAAATCCGCGCAAGGATGTAACGGTAGATCCGACCACTGCCAATCCCAGCCGTCTCCGGCTATCCAAACCCCAATGGAGTATCCACCAGACAGAACATGCACGCAACGAGGCGCCTCTCGATAGCATGGGATTGATAGGAGGACAAGTAAACCAAAAGCCGAATGTTGCAAGTTGCAACACGAAAGTGGCAAGCAAGGACAGAGAGACAAGCACAAAAAACAGTACACGTGGTGCGCATGAGCTCAGGCGCTCTCTCGGACTCGCACCCAGACACTACCTGATTTCGTACTCAAACCCAGTTACATTACAACTACCCCCGTCACGAGACCGAGCGTCCACGCGAGGAAGTCAAACAATGAAAACAGGAAAAACGGCATATATGGACAATGTTTCGGGAAATGGCGAGAGGAGCACAGAACAATCCGATACTTATCTTTATAAATGGTTGTCTTGAAATATCGCAGGTTGGTGAATGTTTCTCTGCGCACGAACAGGAGCAGAAGGATCAACTGGCGCCAGATCGGCTGCAGCACACATGTCATCGTACAAGGTGGATGCCTTGTCAGGACCACACCAAAGCTGGCCGACTTGTGGTGTGAATGCAGGCACCGAGGCTAAGACAGCTGCAGGTGGGCCAATCACAACTGGCTAAGATGGGTGAGGAACAGACGAACAATGCTTGAGTCGGTTGAAATGTACAACTTGGTGAACATTCGCTTTCAGGTTTGAAATGTGGTAGTCAGTATGGCCAAGACGATCCATGACGAGAAAGGGGACACGCCACGGTCAGTGCAACTTGCTCGACTTGCCTGGACAAATTGCAGGGCAGAGCAGACAGACCAAATTGTTCGCTTCTTAAGGGCGCCATGGCCCCGGTGATCATACGCATCTTTCTGCTGCATCTGTGCTATTTGCAGGTGCGGGTGAGTGAGGCGGTGCCCTTGCTCGAGGCCGTGTTTCAGCTCAGTCACGTACGTATTAAAGGGTAGCGGAGCTGTTTCCGGCAAACCAAATACGTCGACAGGGAGGCGGACTTCACGGCCGAACATCAAGAAGTTGGGGGTGAAACGGTGCTCACATGGACGGACGATCCGTATGATAGCATGAGACTGGGCAGTAGTTCATCCCACTGGCGTTTCTCGGCAGCAGGAGCCTGCAGCATATGACAGAGAGTCCTCTTGAACCGTTCAGTCTGTCCATCAGACACCGGATGATACGCTGTGGTGCGGGCATTCACGACACCCAACAGGCGGCACAATTCTTTGAATAGCTGGCTCTCAAACTGTGGTCCTTGATCCGTGTGTAGAAGGTCCGGAGCTCCGCGGTGTAAGAAGTAGGTAAGATTGCGTCCCAATCCTCTCCGCGCTCCCAGGAGAGCGGCTCTGGAAAGGCCACAGGTAGGTTCCCCATGTCTGAATAGACACTAAGGGAAACGCCTGAAATCCTGTGTGCTGCACCAATTTGTAACGGTAGATCCGACTACTACCAATCCCAGCCGTCTCCGGGTATCCAAACCCCAATGGAGTATCCACCAGACAGAACATGCACGCAACGAGGCGCCTCTTGATAGCATGGGATTGATAGCAAGACAAGTAAACCAAAAGCCGAATGCTGCAAGTTGCAACACAAAAGTGGCAAGCAAGGACAGAAAGACAAGCACAAAAACAGCGCACATGGTGCGCATGAGCTCAGGCGCTCTCTTGGACTCGCACCCAGACACTACCTGAGTTCGTACTCAAACCCAGTCACATTACAACTACCCCCTCATCGCAAGACCCAGTGTCCATGTTTTCCCGCCATAGACATTATGCGCACACACGTGCACCAAATACTACATGTAGAACTCTACTGTACTACACTGACATAACCTTAAACCGCAGCCCCGGCGGACAATCTTCAGGCAGAAAAGAGGTAGAGCTATTTTGTCCTTTTTCTCCTTTTTTGATGCCAATGATTCGCAGTCCGTCGATCTTGGCACACGTAACGGCCAAACTCGGTGTCCATTGGAGAACCTGCACAAAGTGCAGTGCAGGAATCGGATACTGTGACGACAAAAGTGACCCCAAATCGCCATACTCCAAACCCAATCGAAGAAACAAATTACAATCCAAGAGCAAACTTCTGAAACACCAAAGGTCAAGCACCGGACCAAACAAGCGCTTCCAGTGCATTCCAATTGTAGTTACACATCCATGATTCACACCCAGATTGATCGGCCATGGCCGAGGCCGCCCAGCCTCAGCAATATTGTGGACTGTAGGTTGATCATTTTTTTCGTGCATTCTAACTAGCTGTGCTTAAATTGTCCGACAATGCTGGCCATGCTCTCATGCACAGGTCATTTCTTTATAAATTTATCCTTTAATCAGGTGCATTAATCTCTGGCTTGCGGACAGCCGCGGCCAGCCAATCTCAATCGCCGTTATGTCATCAGGCGAGCATGGTGCAGCATACAGCATGCATACACGCGCGTAGAGCGATGCGTCCCCCCAGCCGCTCGATTGTGCCCGTATATGCACGTTTTCTCAACTGGGGACGATCCCATTTGGTCGTTACTATGGGCAGCACTGCTGAATGATCAAACTTCGCAGCTGCTCGGCGGTCGCGAACACAAGTAGCAAGCGCATGCTTGGCAGCCTGCCGACATCTAAGAAAGAAGGCAAACGCAGGTGGTACGCTGACCTGATTCATGGAAGGTGCAGGCCGCCTGGAAGTAGCAGCTACCTAGGCCACTGCAGCTAAGAACATAGAGCGTCGTTCTCGTTGCAATTGACTTTGGGCGCTTCAGAACGGCTGTGAATCGTACGTTTCGGGCGAAGTTGGTAGAAGATCGTCACGTATTGCTTTTTGTAGCCCCAGGCTCTTGCCAGCTACGCCAGAGGAAGATTGAAACAGTATCTTAGGCCTGGATTGATGTCTTGCATACGGCAAACTGCTGGAAAGAGTTTGTTTTCTTCAAGGAAAATACTGTCTCCCATGAAAGTGGTAAGCGATGGGAGCATAAATTTTGGGAAAGTAAGAGTCTTTTGTGGTTGCTTCCTGGGGATGAAATCGGTTTTTGCTAAAGGCAGTGGTAAAGTGGTCAACTGACATCCCACCCTTATCTATGGGAGACAGGCATTAATGCACCTGAGTAAGGGGTCGTGTGATGGGATTGCCCAACAACATAGTGGCAGTTTTTGTCGGTGTGAATGATGGTTACTGTCAAACATCCAATCATTTTCCTACAATTTTCAACTGAAGCTCAACAGGAAGCGTGTTCAAAAGTGAGACACTAAGCTACTACAGTGACATGATCAACCCTGACTGGCCAAAAATCCTATTGCTTTCTCTCATGCAAGGAGTGTTCACAAAATGCTGCAGGCAGTGGGTGTGGTGATGGTGGTGGCGGCAGCAGCAGCAGCAGCAGTGGCGGCAGTGGTGGTGACAGTGGTGGTGGTGGTGGTGAACTAGACTTGAACCTGCGACACTAAATTCCATGGGAGCCAGGAGTTGTCCAAGTATTCACCGTCATGTAATCTTCGATGCTCCTGATGAAATTTTAATTTAGCTCAGGATCGGACAATATTGGTTGATATGCAAATCAGCATAGGCCACACTATGATATGTGTACAAAGTGAGTGGGAGGCTCTCACATCTGTGGTAACCATGACTTCCTATCATCCCTTAGCCAAAACTATAAGTAACGGGCCAGTTGAGCAATAAAATCTACAATAGAATTTCTGGAGAGTCTATCGGAGGATATTTTTTGATGGGTGAAAACTGACTCACATGCTACAGGGCGTATGAAAAAACTTGTGATGCCCCATTTCTGTCGTGCATGAGATCAACCGGTTGTCTGTGCTCTTCAGCCATAGTCCTCTAAGGTAACTACCAATTGCGCCATTGTGGGATCCATCCATAGACCGTCACATGTGCTTGCCACTTTGTTATGTGTCCATTCCTAAAGCCTAATGAGCTCTGGTTTGTGTTTGCCTTTTTTCTGACCTTTGCAGTCATACCACCATGTGCAAGAATACAATGTGGTGAATCTGCTCATTGTGAGGAGACACCTGACGGCCCTACTTGCAAATGTAGCCCAGGCTACTCTGGGAATGCAAGCGTGGCTTGCAAGGAAGGTGAGAAGCATCATTGTTTAATATATCCATTTTCATGACTTTACTTCACCTAATGGCCTGCTCCCAGGCCTGGGCTGAAGCAGCGACGCACCACATATCGAACGTTCGACATTTTTAAACAATTCTTTTGTCGCCACAATTTTCAGCTGTGCGTCTTTTTGACTGGGAGAAAACGATTTCTTTTTCGGCATTTCGTGAAAACCTTGACAGTAGCTCTTACACCGGGACCAATCCAAAGGCAAATTGGCCCCTCATAGCTTGTGATCCAAATCCTGTCAGAAGGAAAAGCTACACTTTGCTCCTGTAATATCTCACTCAACCAGGAGGCAGAACGTGTTCTTGGTGCCACCGAAATACAGGGAAAAAAAAAGGTATGGAATCCAAAGGAAGAAAAGGCCAACGGTAGATGATTGTAAAGATCAGAAAATCCGCGCAAGGATGTAACGGTAGATCCGACCACTGCCAATCCCAGCCGTCTCCGGCTATCCAAACCCCAATGGAGTATCCACCAGACAGAACATGCACGCAACGAGGCGCCTCTCGATAGCATGGGATTGATAGGAGGACAAGTAAACCAAAAGCCGAATGTTGCAAGTTGCAACACGAAAGTGGCAAGCAAGGACAGAGAGACAAGCACAAAAAACAGTACACGTGGTGCGCATGAGCTCAGGCGCTCTCTCGGACTCGCACCCAGACACTACCTGATTTCGTACTCAAACCCAGTTACATTACAACTACCCCCGTCACGAGACCGAGCGTCCACGCGAGGAAGTCAAACAATGAAAACAGGAAAAACGGCATATATGGACAATGTTTCGGGAAATGGCGAGAGGAGCACAGAACAATCCGATACTTATCTTTATAAATGGTTGTCTTGAAATATCGCAGGTTGGTGAATGTTTCTCTGCGCACGAACAGGAGCAGAAGGATCAACTGGCGCCAGATCGGCTGCAGCACACATGTCATCGTACAAGGTGGATGCCTTGTCAGGACCACACCAAAGCTGGCCGACTTGTGGTGTGAATGCAGGCACCGAGGCTAAGACAGCTGCAGGTGGGCCAATCACAACTGGCTAAGATGGGTGAGGAACAGACGAACAATGCTTGAGTCGGTTGAAATGTACAACTTGGTGAACATTCGCTTTCAGGTTTGAAATGTGGTAGTCAGTATGGCCAAGACGATCCATGACGAGAAAGGGGACACGCCACGGTCAGTGCAACTTGCTCGACTTGCCTGGACAAATTGCAGGGCAGAGCAGACAGACCAAATTGTTCGCTTCTTAAGGGCGCCATGGCCCCGGTGATCATACGCATCTTTCTGCTGCATCTGTGCTATTTGCAGGTGCGGGTGAGTGAGGCGGTGCCCTTGCTCGAGGCCGTGTTTCAGCTCAGTCACGTACGTATTAAAGGGTAGCGGAGCTGTTTCCGGCAAACCAAATACGTCGACAGGGAGGCGGACTTCACGGCCGAACATCAAGAAGTTGGGGGTGAAACGGTGCTCACATGGACGGACGATCCGTATGATAGCATGAGACTGGGCAGTAGTTCATCCCACTGGCGTTTCTCGGCAGCAGGAGCCTGCAGCATATGACAGAGAGTCCTCTTGAACCGTTCAGTCTGTCCATCAGACACCGGATGATACGCTGTGGTGCGGGCATTCACGACACCCAACAGGCGGCACAATTCTTTGAATAGCTGGCTCTCAAACTGTGGTCCTTGATCCGTGTGTAGAAGGTCCGGAGCTCCGCGGTGTAAGAAGTAGGTAAGATTGCGTCCCAATCCTCTCCGCGCTCCCAGGAGAGCGGCTCTGGAAAGGCCACAGGTAGGTTCCCCATGTCTGAATAGACACTAAGGGAAACGCCTGAAATCCTGTGTGCTGCACCAATTTGTAACGGTAGATCCGACTACTACCAATCCCAGCCGTCTCCGGGTATCCAAACCCCAATGGAGTATCCACCAGACAGAACATGCACGCAACGAGGCGCCTCTTGATAGCATGGGATTGATAGCAAGACAAGTAAACCAAAAGCCGAATGCTGCAAGTTGCAACACAAAAGTGGCAAGCAAGGACAGAAAGACAAGCACAAAAACAGCGCACATGGTGCGCATGAGCTCAGGCGCTCTCTTGGACTCGCACCCAGACACTACCTGAGTTCGTACTCAAACCCAGTCACATTACAACTACCCCCTCATCGCAAGACCCAGTGTCCATGTTTTCCCGCCATAGACATTATGCGCACACACGTGCACCAAATACTACATGTAGAACTCTACTGTACTACACTGACATAACCTTAAACCGCAGCCCCGGCGGACAATCTTCAGGCAGAAAAGAGGTAGAGCTATTTTGTCCTTTTTCTCCTTTTTTGATGCCAATGATTCGCAGTCCGTCGATCTTGGCACACGTAACGGCCAAACTCGGTGTCCATTGGAGAACCTGCACAAAGTGCAGTGCAGGAATCGGATACTGTGACGACAAAAGTGACCCCAAATCGCCATACTCCAAACCCAATCGAAGAAACAAATTACAATCCAAGAGCAAACTTCTGAAACACCAAAGGTCAAGCACCGGACCAAACAAGCGCTTCCAGTGCATTCCAATTGTAGTTACACATCCATGATTCACACCCAGATTGATCGGCCATGGCCGAGGCCGCCCAGCCTCAGCAATATTGTGGACTGTAGGTTGATCATTTTTTTCGTGCATTCTAACTAGCTGTGCTTAAATTGTCCGACAATGCTGGCCATGCTCTCATGCACAGGTCATTTCTTTCCAAAATGTATCCTTTAAGGGGTCGTGTAATGGGATTGTCCAACAAAATGGCGACAGATTTTGGTGGGTATGAATGATGGTTACTGTCAAAGCTCTGGTCGCCTTCAAGCAGATGTCATCCTTGTGAGTTAATTGAAGCTATCATTAGTAACAACTCACAACTTTTGATTAGTGTTTCTAAGCCATTGATGATAGCACTGACATTTAAACGTCTGGCTCAGTTTTACTTTCCATCGTCATTTTGACCCCTTGTGCCTGAACTAGTGACGTGCGTATGGAACCACCGTAGTCTGCAAACCATCCCAATTCTCGCCTCGATTATTTCGGTCCACACTCAAGCTCTGTTCCACTCCGTGATTTGCGCAAATATTTGGATGTCTGACTATTCCTTCGGAGTTTAGAGAGCGGCCTCGCAAGCCTCGTACCTTCTCTGCTCAGCAAGGCCTTTCCTCTATCATGAATCCGTGAGGTACGAGCTTCAAATGGAGTAGACAGACCGAAAAATCACTCCAACGCACTCCAAGTCGGGATATTTTTGGTTCGGTTTTTCTCTGAATTTTGGCCCAAAATTTCCCACTGAATTTGAACGCCTCACTGTTAAAGTTACAATGGAGCTCTTTACCCAGGGGTTCAGCCATGGCCAGCAATTTCGGTCACTTTGGTCTGGGGACGAGAGGGTCACCGGTACTGTCAGTCTGACTCGCCTCCGACGCGCGGCCGTAGATCTACGTATAGACCCGCATGCACCTGATGTACAAAGGCATGAACTGCAGGACAAAGATGCATGTTTTTCGATCGACCGTTCCCGTCAGTCG
>JAOWAR010049896.1:0-13093 GCA_028571005.1 Clathrina lutea
ATCGGGCAATGTGTCCGTCGCCATTTTAGCTCCCCACGTTCTTTTTTTGTTTCTAGTTTTAATCCTCGTGGTTGACAGTGCGATCCGTCTATTGTCTTCTTTTCGTGCTTGCCCTCAAATCAAGTTGAATTGTGGTCAATGACATATGCGCCATGCTTGACTGGGCTTTTGGGAAGTGAACCTGTGGGGTCACACAAAGAGCTACGCGCTCGACCAAAAAATTACGCGCTCGACCACAGAGCTACGCGCTTGACCAAAGACCTACTCGCTCAACCAAAGACCTACGCGCTCGACGAAAGAGTTTCGTGGTCAACGAATGAGCTACTTGCTCAAATACTGAGCTACGCGCTCAACCAACGAACTATGAGCTCAACCAATGAGCTACGCACTAACCAAAAACCAATGAGCTACGCGCTCAACCAACGACCTATGAGCTCAACCAACGAGCTACGTAATCAACCAAAAACCAATGAGCTACGCGCTCAACCAATGACCTACGCGCTTAAACCAATGAGCTTTGCGCTCAACCAAGCTCAACAAAGAGCTACGCGCTCAAACCAATGCCATATGCACTAAACCTATGACCTACGCGGCCAAACCAATGACCTAAGCGCTCCAACGAATGACCTACGCGCTCCAACGAATGACCTATGCGCTCAAACCAATGACCTACACGCTCAAACTAATGACCTACGCGCTCAAACCAATGACCTACGCGCTCAAACCAATGACCTACGCGGTCAAACCAATGACCTATGCGCTCAAACCAATGACCTACGCGGTCAAACCAATGACCTACGCGGTCAAACCAATGACCTACGCGGTCAAACCAATGACCTACACGCTCAAAGCAATGACCAATGCGCTCAAACCAATGACCTACGAACTCAAACCAATGACCTACGTGCTCAAACCAATGACCTATGCACTATAACCAATGACCTGCGCGTTCAAACCAATGACCTACGCGCTCAAACCAATGACCTGCACGTTCAAACCAAGGAAATACGAGCTCAAATAAATGAACTACGCGCTCAAACCAATGACTTGCGTGCTCAAACCATAACCAATGACCTGCGTGCTCAAACCAATGCCCTACGCGCTCAAACCAATGACCTATTCGCTCAAACCAATGACCTATTCGCTCAAACCAATGACCTACACGCTCAAACCAATGACCTACACGCTCAAACCAAGGAGCTACGCCCTCAAACCTATGACTTACGCGCTCAAACCTATGACTTACGCGCTCAACCAAATGACCTATGCACTCAACCAATGAGCTATGCGCTGAACCACAATGACCGAGTAGGACCTACCAGCTAAATCAAAGAGCTGTCCCCTCAACCTATGAGCTGTGCCCTCAACCTATGAGCTGCGCGGTCAACCTATGAGTTAAGCGCACAACCTATGAGTTAAGCGCACAACCAATGAGCTGCGCGCTCAAGCAATGAGCTGCGCGCTCAAGCAATGAGCTGCGCGCCCAAACAAAAAGCTTTGCGATCAACCAAAGAGCTCCGCGCTCAACGATGAGCAATGCGCTCAATCGATGAGCCACGCACTCAAATGATGAGCTATGTGCTGAACAAATCAGTTACGCGCTCAACCGATGAGCTACGCCCTCACCCGATGAGCTATGCGCTCAACCCATGAGTTACGCGCTCACCGACGTGCTCAAAACAATGAGCTACGCAATGAGCTACGTGTTCAAACCAATGAGTTACGCGCTCAATCAATGAGCTACGCGCTCAATCAATGAGCTACGCGCTCAATCAATGAGCTACGCGCTCAATCAATGAGCTACCCGCTCAATCAATGAGCTACGCGCTCAATCAATGAGCTACCCGCTCAATGAATGAGCTACACGCTCAAGCAACGAACTACATGCTCAACCACAAACTAATGAGTGCAGAAGACTTACGCGCTCAACCCATGAGCTACCTGTTCTATCTATGAGCTACGAGCTAAACCAAAACCTGTGCGCTCAAACAATCAGCTGCGCGCTCAAACCAATGACCTATGCGCTCAAACAAACGCGCTCAAAGCAATGACCTACACGCTCAACCAAATGACATACGCGCTCAACCCAATGAGCTAGACGCTAAACCTATGCGCTACGCGCTCAACCACAAACCAATGACCGAGTAAGACCTACCAGCTCAAGCAAAGAGCTGCGCGCACACCCATTGAACTACGCGCTCCACCAACGAGCTGCGTGCTCAACCAATGATCTGCGCGCAAAACCAAAAAGCTTTGCGCTCGACCAAAGAGCTCCGCACGCGACGATGAGCAACGCGCTCAACCGATGAGCCATGGGCTACATGCTGAACAAATCAGTTACGCGCTCAAGCTATGGTCTGCGCCCTCAACCTATGAGCTACGCCCTCAAACAATGAGCAACGCGCTCAAACAATGACCTACGTGCTCACCCGACGAGCTATGCGCTCAACCAATGAGCACGCGCTCAACCTGTGAGCTACCCGCTCAGCCAATCAGCTACGCACTCAACCACAAACCAATGAGCTACGCGCAACAACCAATGAGCTACAGGCACAAAGCAACGAGCTATGCGCTCAAACCAATGAGCTACGCGCTCAAACCAATGAGGTACGCAATGAGATACGCGCTCAAACCAATGAGGTACGCGCTCAATCACAAACTAATGAGTGCAGAAGACTTACGCGCTAAACCCATAAGCTACCCGTTCTGCCAATAAGCTGCTCGCTCAAACCAATGAGCTGCTCGCTCAACCAATGAGCTGCGCTCGCAAAGTATTGAGCTGCGTGTTCAACCAATGAGCTGCGCGTTCAACCAATGAGCTGCGCGTTCAACCAATGAGCTGCGCGCTCAACCTATGAGCTGCGCGCGTAAAGTAATGACCTGCGCGTTCAAGCAAAGAGCTACGCGATCAACCAAAGAAGCAGGCGCTCCACCAAAGACCTACGCGCTCAACGAAAGAGTTATGCGGTCAACAAATAAGCTACGCGGTCAACGAATGAGCTCTGTGCTCAACCAATGAGCTACGCGCTCGGACACTCAGCTACGTGCTCAACCAATGAGCTACGCGCTCAACCAAGGATATTAGAGTTAGTCTTCTGAGAATACAGTTAGGGTTGTAAGGTCAGTCCTCGTGTCCTCTGCTGTTCTTTGGGCTGGGACGCCACACAACACATGGTGTCAGAAGTGGGATTCGAATGAGCAATTCGGAACAGAATGCAGATGTGGTGCCTGCTGTCGCTCCAATGGCTACTGCTCTTCCCCTCCAGCCTCCAGAGAAGTTCGACTTTTCTCACCCCGATGGGTGGCAGGGTTGGATCAAGCATTTCGTACACTTCCGCGAGGCTTCCTCGCTCGCGGAGAAATCAGATGCGGTGCAAGTCAGCACCCTGATCTACGCCATGGGCGGCGAGGCAGAGAGCATCTTTGCCAGTTTTGGCCTGTCCGAAGAAAACGGCAAACGTGCGACGAAGTCAAGAAGGCGTTCGATGGCCACTTCAACAAGCGGCACAATCCAATCTATGAGCGCGCTCGCTTTAACCAGCGTCGCCAGGAGCCAGGAGAGAGCGTGGATACATTCATCACTGCGCTGTACACTCTCTCTCGGAGCACTGCAACTATGAAGGTCTTTGCGACGAGACGATCCGCAACCGGCTCGTCGTGGGACTTCTGGACGCCAATCTCTACGAGAAGCTACAGCTTGAGTTGGATTTGACCCTCACCAATGCCATTCAACGTGTGCGCAATAGCGAGGCGGTCAAGGCCCAACAACAAAATCTGCGCAGCACCCTGGCACCGACCACCTCCACCTCCAGCAGTTCTGATGCAGCCTTCACGGCTGAGACAGCGCAACAGACGCCACTCGGGTAGGCGTGGCGCCAAGCACACCTCCAACAGACGTGTTCTCTGTGGCTCGAATGATTGCCCTCTCAACATTCTCGGTTCATTCACAGCGCCTCTGTCACTGTTCTCAGCCACTGACAGGTCTTCCCTCCACACGGTGTACGTCGTCCGTGCCCTACAAGTACCCCTACTGGGTCGACCAGCTATCGCGGCGCTACACGTCCTGCAATCGCTGAACTCTGTGGAGGAGCCAACGTCACACTGCTTCGGCGAGAGCTACGTGACCGACACATTTCCCAGCCTGTTTACTGGCCTTGGCGAACTCCGCGGTGAGCCGTACACGATTCGGCTCCGCGCCGACACTGCTCCATTCTCTCTAATGACGCCACATCGAGTGCCTATACCCTTACGCCAGTCCGTTGAGGAGGAACTGCAGCGCATGATCACACAGAACGTCATTTGCCCAGTTGACGAGCCCACGGATTGGTGCGCTGGCATGGTCGTTGTCCCCAAGCCCGATGGTTGTGTTCGGCTGTGTGGTGACACCTGCTCTCCTCGATCGACCACCTTCTCGCAGACGTCAGCAACGCACGCCACTTCACGAAGCTGGGCGCCAACTAATACCGCTCGACCCAGAGTCACAACTGCTGACCAACTTCATTGCACCTTCAGGCCGCTATTGCTACAAGCGCCTTCCTTTCGGGATCTCCTCAGCGCCTGAGTACCTCCAGAAATGCATGGCGGGACTGCCAGCAGGATGCACGGGCGTCGTCCTGATAATGGACAACATCCTCATCTTCAGTGCAGCCCCCTCCAACACAACCGCCGTCTCGCTGCGGCTCTCCGTCGTCTCGCCGACGCCGGCATCACGCTCAGCCGCGCCAAGTGTGTCTTCGGCCAGACGCAGGTTCAATTTTGCGGCTATGTGCTTGACGAGTTTGGCATCCACCCTGACTCAGCTAAGGTGTCAGTGCTCAAGGACATGCCCCCGTGCTAGTCTGTCAGCGAAGTGAGGCGTTTCCTTGGGATGGCCAACCAATTGGGCCGTTTTTTTTCCCAAGCTCGCCACGCTCTCGCAGCCACTACGCGATCTCCTGATAAAAGTCAACGTCTGGTGTTGGGACGTCAAGCAACAAACAGCCTTCGAGCGCATCAAGGCGGAGCTGAGCAGCGACACCGTCCTGGCACTCTACTCGCCGAACAACGAGATGTGCGTCGCAGCTGATGCTTCCTCGTACGGCTTGGCCGCGGTCCTCACCCAACAGCAACCCAACGGCGAGTGGCGTCCGATCACATATCAGTCCTGCGCAATGACACCGACAGAAAGACGGTACTTGGAGATTGAGAAAGAGGCTCTGGCCGCCACTTGGGCATGCGAGCGTTTTTCTCGTTTTTTGATTGGTCTGCCTTTTCGTCTGGAGACAGATCACAAGCCGTTGGTTCCCCTCTTCAGCACCAAGCGGCTGGACGAGCTGCCACCTCGCATTGTTCGACTCCGGCTACGTTTGATGCGCCACTGATTCGCTGTCTGCCATGTGCCTGGAAAGGAGATGGTAACAGCTGACGCCTGTCGCGAGCCCCAGTGTCGACGGCGACGGTAGCTGAGCTGTCGCTGCAGACCGAAGCCGAAGTGTACCTCGCCATGGCCACCAACGCGTTACCAGCAACTGACCAGCGACTTCAGGACATCGCTGCAGCCCAACGGCAAGACACCGTCTGCAGAGCGATCATCGACTATTGTCAAGAGGGCTGGCCAACGCACGCGCAGCTACCACCTCCGCTGGCACCCTTCTGGCCCTCACAAGCAGACTTCACTGTCAACAACGATGGGCTACTCCTGTGCGGACCCCGCATCGTCATTCCGGTTGTGCTACGGATGCAGACGCTCATGCAGCTCCACGCAGGCTATCATGGCATCACTAAGTGCCGACAGCGCGCAAAAACCTCCGTCTGGTGGCCTGGCCTAAGCGCTGAGCTACAAGACTTCGTCGAGCGTTACCCATCCTGTTTACGTACTCGCACGCAGCACGCTGAGCCCCTGTTGCCATCACTGCTTCCTGAGCTGCTGTGGCAAAAGCTCACAGCCGACTTCTTCGACTTCCGGAACACTCAGTACCTGGCCGTCATCGGCTATTACAGTAAGTTCACCGAGGTAGCCTGCATGACCAGCACAACGAGCTCTGCCACGATCGCACAGCTGCGGGCGATCTTCGCAAGACACGGCATTCCGGAGGACTTTATCACGGACAATGGTTCCCGGTTCGCTTCTCGTGAGTTCAATCAGTTCGCTACTGAGATCAGCATGGGTCACCCTATGAGCAGCCCCCTCTACCCGCAGGCCAACGGCCTTACGGAACGGGCCGGTACAAACGATAAAGTGTTTACTTCGCTCCTGCACTGATCTGCCCAGCGCTCTGCTGCGAGTATCGCTCCACACCGTTGGCCATGGTGCAGCACCCAGCGCCTCCAGAGCAAGCGGCAAAGCACTTGGCTGCCGGCGCAACTTCGCACAAGAGCGATGGCAGGTCGTGAGACGTAGTAGATGTGTAAGTCGTCCGCCAGGCCGCCTGGACTTATAACACTGAGTCCATGACTCAAACAACAGTAGTCATGACCTGGTTGTACATACAGTGGTCTGCGTGAGTGTTCAGTGCTGCATCATCTGATCATGATGCTTACCTGGTTAGTTTTCTTTCTCGCTGCTTGCGGAAAGGGAGATGTAGTGTAACCCGACCAGCTGGCGTAGCGTCTATAGACACGCCATGTCTGGCTCATCTTTTATTCTACCGCTGTATGCTGTGTTATATTAGACTTAGCCTTCTGCGAATACAGTCAAAGTTGTAAAGTCAGTCCTCGTGTCCTCTGCTGTTCTCTGGGCTGGGACGCCACACAACACAGACCTTTGCGCTCAACCAAAGAGCTATGCGCTCAAACCAATGAGCTACGCCCTCAACCACAAACCAATCAGCTACGCGCAGACACAAATGAGCTAGGCGCTCAAAGTAATGAGCTACGCGCTCAAACCCAGGAGCTCCGCGCTCAAACGAATGACCTACGCGCTCAAACCAATGAGCTAAGCGCTCAAACCAGTGACCTACCCGCTCAAACCAGTGACTTTCGCCCTCAAAATCATTACCTGTGCGCTCAAACCAATGAGATACGCGCTCAAACCAAGGAGCTATGCGCTCAAACGAAGGACCTGCGCGCTCAAACCAAGGAGCTACGCGCTCAAACCAAGGAGCTACGCGCTCAAACCAATGAGCTACGCCCTGAAAGGAATGAGTTACGCGCTCAAACGACTGAGCTAGGCGCTCAAACCATTGAGCTAGGCGCTCAAACCATTGAGCCAGGCGCTATGCTAGGCGCTCAAACCAATGTGCTAGGCGCTCAAACCAATGTGCTACCGGTAGGTGCTCAAACCAATGAGCTAGGCGCTCAAACCAATGGGCTAGGCGCTCAAACCAATGAGCTAGGCGCTCAACCCAATGGGCTAGGCACTCAACCCAATGGGCTAGGCGCTCAAACCAATGAGCTAGGCGCTCAAACCAATGGGCTAGGCGCTCAAACCAATGGGCTAGGCGCTCAAACCAATGGGCTAGGCGCTCAAACCAATGAGCTAGCTACGTGCTCAATGCAATGAGCTACGTGCTCAATGGAATGAGCTACACGCTCAAACCCAATGAGCTACGTGCTCAAGCAATGAGGTAAGCGCTCAACCAGTGAGCTACGAGCTCGATCTGCTGACCACGGAGTTAAACTTCTGCTTTATCTGAGTGCTGCGACTCCTTATAATGGAGTGACAGCTCACAGCAGCTAGTTGAGTGACCCTTTTGTTGCCCAGAGGAGAGGTAGTTTAGAGACAAGGATACGATACTGTGCATTGATAGATCTAGATACGTCCTGATAATGCCAACAAGTGGACTGTGCTAGTTCTGGAAACTGCTGCACGACACCCAGAGCACATTTCAACACAGCCTGATGGAAGACGGTTGACAGGGAGAAATGCTTTTGATGCTTTCGAGACTTGGCATGTTCTTGTATCCAGATGGCTGCTTTGAAGATTGAGCTAGAGGTGAGCGGATTAGAACACAATTGCCCAATTTCTGAAGGGAGCAGACTGGATGGAGAGCAACACAAAAGCTTAACTGAATCCACCATTGCACGACCTGGAGTAAACAAAGCAAGGATAGATTTCTACCCAGTCAACCCAAAACTGCATGAATCACCCCTCTTCTGGTGTGCTTCGGGATTGTGTGTCCTCAATGGGGTACATGGTTTTCCAGAAGATGTACGCTGTCTGATTATCTCGAGCCTGACTGATGAATCAGCCAATTCTTTGTCTGGACTTAAAACCTCTGTCCGAAATCACGGAAGCTGGACATGGGAGATTGTTCATGACCGTCTTGATCTGCCAAAACCATAGCTTTGATGGGAAAGCCTGGCGCCAAGTGTCCTGAGCTTGGACATGAGTCGTTGCCAAGAAAAGGTTGAAAGGATGAGAAAAAGGACACTTCTCCACCAGACCTAACTACACTTTTTTTTTGACTAGTCTCGAATTCTTTGGAGCACTGAAAAGTGCAAAGGTCAAGTAGCCACACTTCCTCTTCCTTGTTATTGTGGCATCTCAAACAACTGCTGCTTCCAGAGGTCAAGCTAAGCAAAGGTCGTATGTCACTTGAAGCCCATTCAGCATGGAAGGTGCAAGCTCACCGTGTTACAGTTGAGGCTGGATACAACGCTTTGTTGACAAGCATGCAATCGTACAATGTACAGAGAGCACATACTGCTCTCGCGTTTTGACTGGACTGTGTCGTGTACATGAATGTCATTTGTGATTCATTCGTCCGCCGCAATAGAAGTTCATTCAACAATCAACAGATGTCAGTTTGAATCGTGGCTGAAGCACTTCCTCTCCCACACATTGAATCATTTTTTTTCTTTATTTGAGAAAAGGACAAGTATTGGTCAAAACTATTTGTTGCACATGCTCCCAGTGTGCTCTGTGCCAGTTGCACGACCGTTAGAGGTTCAAGGTAAGTTTTGACTGTTCCTTGTTTCATGTTCCCTTCAGCACTCCAGCACTGGCAGAAACAACAAGCAATCTCCTTACCCCTTTTACGCCTTCCCACTCTTAGGCTCAGAAAAAGATTTCTTTACATAACAAGCCTTTCGACAAATTATTTCTTTACACAAGAAGCCTTTTCCACAAAAGTAATGTCAGGGGTTGACCTAGGATTTCGCATCATGGGGGTTACCGCTGACCCCCCCCCCTTTGAACATTTGAAGCCGGATCTCTGCAACTGTGCTTAAGGAATGTGTGTTCAATTGTGCTCTGTACCGATCTTTCACGCTGTTCCTCCATTTTTCCTACCTTTGATAGCAGCAAAATTGGACACCCTGTGGCCAGCGACATTTTTATAGTTAGACAAGTGCAAGGTACAGAAGGGGCTGTCGGAAGCCAAAATGTAAACTGGATAAAACAGTCCATCAGTGTACATGATGCAAGGGTCAAGCGGGCTCATACTATAGGTATACTGTAACAAACACGACATGTCACTGCAGAATGCCTCTGTAATGTACATGTTCCTTGGAATTATAGAGTACTAGTGTTAGCACTGAGGCCCTTCACCAATGCTTGGTGGAGAACAGCCTTTTAACCGAGCATCCCGTCCGAAACAATTTTAGCCAACACCTTCCCTTATACAAACGACTGACAGACAGGGCAAGTTTGCTCTTTTGAAAAGTGTGAAGCCATATCTGCTTATTTGGTATCTGCACCATGCCTGTAACCGGTAAGAGGCCACTTTGGATGACTTCTGCTTGTCTGTGCAACATATAGATGCATGCAGTGCCCGTGCAGTTCCACCTTGCTGACACCATTGTCGGTGCTTGTTCAAAGATACATGTACGAACGCATTCGATGCACCTCTGAAATGCAACTCTGAACAAACAAATTTTCTTTTCAGCATGCTATGCTGATAGAAGGGTCTTTGGCTCGAATACATATCGAAATGTGCCCTTTATGCTTGGAGGGCATAGTCTCCAAGCCGACGATCGATATCAGGTGATACCAGCGAGTTTGACTGAAATCTATTCAACACAACCCCTGTGATTACGACCGTCGCTTCCGTCAAGAAATTGGGGAGGGAAGGTAACTGAAGTGAAGTTGAAGGTGTTTTTGAGCAAGCGAAGACAACTGGGGATGAAAAAACGTCATAGTGAGGCAGCGAAGTGCACTCATGGTGTACGGCACATCGCTCCATTGCATCGTGTGATCGAAGGGCACATCACTCCATTGCATCGTGTGATCGAAGGGCACATCGCTCCATTGCATCGTGTGATCGAAGGGCACATCGCTCCATTGCATCGTGTGATCGAAGGCCGTTGCAACTGATGGACGGCTGCAGGTGAAAAGGCAGCGGGTATGCGAAGCCAGGAACAAGTGTGCGAGGGCTGCAGATGGCTATAGACTGCAGGAGATCAAATGAAGTCACAAAATTGAAGCTTGAACGTTCAAGAATGAACAAGAACGGCTCGATCAATGACTTTAATTCTGAAAGATATTGGTCGATATACTGGTCAATATCACATCCATTGCTTGCTTGATTTTTGGATATTAAGAGATACCACGCACAGTCTAATTTGATCAAACACAGCCAAACATTGCCACATGTAACTGGACGAGCAAGGTGCGTAATGGCCATGGCTTGTCTTATGCACATCGCCACTGGACCATCGCAAATGGTTTGTGATCAGCCAATAAGATATCAGACTGGGTTGTGCCGATGAGGTTGAGCAGGGAATGTTTTCAAGCGATGCACGATCCTGTGAGTTTGAACTTTGGATGCGCTGTAGACGGCCGAGCCGCGTGGTAACTAGCTCAAAATGCGTCACTACTATCGGTACTTGTAGATCTACAGGTCCTTAATATGCTTACAGCAATTTTTTGGCCTTTGCTACAAGTTTAAAGTGTTTTTTTAGCCAGGTCAGATCTGACCCACCACCAAATTTCCAGCTTGGTCAAAACTTCTTTCAGCCAGGTCAGTGGCCCAGCTGACCCTGCTCCAGCTAAGACCATGGCATTAGCGCTGGTGTGTTCTCACCTTGACCAGGCTCTACTGTAGATAAGAGCTTTATTGTTGAAATAACCGTTCATTCCTCACCCTGATTGCATAGAACTTACATAATATTAACCACTGACCAAAGGACGGCGAAGATTGTCTGTGTTAAACATCTGTAAATTCTAGATAAAACCCTGGCAGTAGTTCTAGTGTTCTCACACCCTCGCTGTAGTGCTAGTGTTCTCACACCTTGGCAGGAGTGCTAGTGTTCTCACACCCTGGCAGGAGTGCTGGTGTTCTCACACCCTGGCAGTAGTGCTAGTGTTCTCACACCCTGGCAGGAATGCTAGTGTTCTCACACCCTCGCTGTAGTGCTAGTGTTCTCACACCCTGGCAATAGTGCTAGTGTTCTCTCACCCTCGCTGTAGTGCTAGTGCTCTCACACCCTCGCTGTAGTGCTTGTGCTCTCACACCCTCGCTGTAGTGCTTGTGCTCTCACACCCTGGCAGTAGTGCTAGTGTTCTAACACCCTCGCTGTAGTGCTAGTGTTCTCACACCCTGGCAGTAGCGCTAGTGTTCTCACACCCTGGCAGTAGCGCTAGTGTTCTCACATCCTGGCAGGAGTGCTAGTGTTCTCACATCCTGGCAGGAGTGCTAATGCTTCACACCCTCGCTGTAGTGCTAGTGTTCTCACACCTTGGCAGTAGTGCTAGTGTTCTCACACCCTGGCAGTAGTTCTAGTGTTCTCACACCCTGGCAGTAGTGCTAGTGTTCTCACAACCTGGCAGTAGTTCTAGTGTTCTCACTTTGTCTTTGCCCGCTGCGTTTTGCACCACTTGGTTGCAATGCCTTTCCAGAACTGTCAGCCACTCCGGAATGAGCACTTCAAACTTCTCGTGAATCTTCGTCAAGGCCTGAATGTCGATTGCTGCCTTCATCAGGCTGGAGCTGGGTTGCAGGAAGAGGGAATGAGGAGTGGAGAGAGAAAGTGAGACAGAGGGAGGGACGGAGAGGGAGAGAGAGAGGGCATGAGTGGAGGCTAAGGAGAGGACATAAGGAGAGGTGGGAAAGTTCAAAGCAGTGGAAAAAATGGTGGCAACAAAAAATGACAATAACTGACCGGAAAAGGTGATGGAGAGGAGGTGGGAAGTGGCTGGTCAGAGACGGAAGTTGAAGGAGAAAAGAGGAAGGATCAAGGGACGGGGATTGATTAGATTAGGCGGCGTGGCGGATACCCCCCCCCCCTTCATTGCCCAAGAATGTTATTAGCAACCTCACCTTGCTGAGAAGTGGTCTTGGATCGACTTCTCAAGCTGGAGAACCATCTCAAAAATATCGAGGAACTTCTCGCTGAGGGCGTACATAGCTTTCACACTGACCGAAGAGCCAGGAATTACACGCTGTAGTAACGCTTTCGCCCTTGGACACAAAACTTCGAGGTCGTTGCTCAGCTATAGCACACAAGATGGCATAAATCACCAGCTCTGCCCATCCAACGCCTTTGGTTCAACATGGCAACATTCTTGCGAGAACTTTGATATCAAATCTGATCATGACTTGGACCTTAACTAACTGATCAGAACTAGCAATGACATTCTACTCTTATACATATGTAGATGTTATGGGGAAGAAACGATAGAAGAAAGACATGAAGCTTCGGCGAAAGCAGAGAAAAAACCACCATCTCACCCCAACCAGGGATTTGAGCCCAGGACCCACAGTATGTGCGGCTGGTGCTCTACTAGATGAGCTGGTCCAAGACCGGCTCTGATCGAAATCGGATTGAGAGGAGTCTTGACCACCTCGCTTCCGCTTCTTCTGAGTTGAAGTATGAATCTTCTGAAGGCAGTGGGTGAAGCAGAAGCAAAGTGGTTGAGACTACCCTTGTTCTAACCTCGATCAGAGAAAGTACCGGTAGCTCAGCTGGTAGAGTACCACCGGTGCATATGTGGTCCAGGCTTAAAATCCTGGTTGGAGCAAGATGGCAATTTTTTCCGCTTTCATCGAAGCTTCATCTCTTTCCTTCTTAAACATAGGTATAGTTTGAAAGCAGCCAAACTAACATACATATTGTGAATCTTGTGTGATGCGTTCTGAGTGCAAAATTGAATGGCCGAGCCAGTCATGAGAAAGCGAGACAGAGAGAGAGAGAGAGAGAGACAGAGAGAGAGAGAGAGAGAGAGAGAGAGAGA